>JASCYN010000149.1:30343573-30413329 GCA_030408155.1 Lophura swinhoii
GAGAAAAGGTCCTAATTCAAGGGGGAAACCTGGTATTTCTTGGAGGAGATGTGATATATTTGGGAGAAATGTGGCATTTCTGGAAGAAACTGTCCTCTTTTGGGGATAAAAGAGGTATTTGCGGGTGATAAGGTCCTATTTGAAGGGGGAATCCTGGTATTTCTTGGAGAAGATGTGATATATTTGGAAGAAATGTGGCATGTCTGGAAAAAATTGTCCTCTTTTGGGGATAAAAGAGGTATTTGTGGGTGAAAAGGTCCTATTTGAAGGGGGAAAGCTGGTATTTCTTGGAGAAGATGTGATATATTTGGGAGAAATGTGGCATTTCTGGAAGAAACTGTCCTCTTTTGGGGATAAAAGAGGTTTTTTTGAGGAAAAGGTCCTATTTGAAGGGGGAAACGTGGTACTTCTTGGAGAAGATGTGATATATTTGGGAGAAATGTGGCATTTCTGGAAGAAACTGTCCTCTTATGGGGATAGAACAGGTATTTGTGGGTGAAAAGGTCCTATTTGAAGGGGAAAACCTGGTATTTCTTGGAGAAGATGTGATATATTTGGGAGAAATGTGGCATGTCTGGAAGAAAATGTCCTATTTGGGGGGAGAAGGGTGGTATTTGTGGGAGAAAAGTTCCTATTTCAGGAGGAATCCTGGTATTTCTTGGAGGAGATGTGATATGTTTGGGAGAAATGTGCCATTTCTGGAAGAAACTGTCCTCTTTTGGGGATAAAACAGGTATTTGTGGGTGAAAAGGTCCTATTTGAAGGGGGAACCCTGGTATTTCTTGGAGAAGATGTGATCTATTTGGGAGAAATGTGGCATTTCTGGAAGAAACTGTCCTCTATTGGGGATCAAAGAGGTATTTGTGGGTGAAAAGGTCCTATTTGAAGGGGGAAACGTGGTATTTCTTGGAGAAGATGTGATATATTTGGGAGAAATGTGGCATTTCTGGAAGAAACTGTCCTATTTTGGGGATAAAAGAGGTATTTGTGGGTGAAAAGGTCCTATTTGAAGGAGGAACCCTGGTATTTCTTGGAGAAGATGTGATATATTTGGGAGAAATGTGGCATGTCTGGAAGAAACTGTCCTATTTTTGGGATCAAAGAGGTATTTGTGGGTGAAAAGGTCGTATTTAAAGGGGGAAACCTGGTATTTCTTGGAGAAGATGTGATCTATTTGGGAGAAATCTGGCATTTCTGGAAGAAACTGTCCTATTTGGGGGAGAAGCCTGCTATTAGTGGGTGAAAAGGTCCTATTTGAAGGGGGAAAGCTGGTATTTCTTGGAGAAGATGTGATATATTTGGGAGAAATGTGGCATGTCTGGAAGTAACTGTCCTCTTTTGGGGATAAAAGAGGTATTTGTGGGTGAAAAGGTCCTATTTGAAGGGGGAAACCTGGTATTTCTTGGAGAAGATGTGATCTATTTGGGAGAAATGTGGCATTTCTGGAAGAAACTGTCCTATTTGGGGGGAGAAGGCTGGTATTTGTGGGAGAAAAGGTCCTATTTGAAGGGGGAAACCTGGTATTTCTTGGAGAAGATGTGATATATTTGGGAGAAATGTGGCATGTCTGGAAGAAACTGTCCTATTTTGTGGATAGAAGAATTTTTTGTGGGTTAAAAGGTCCTATTTGAAGGGGGAAAGCCGGTATTTCTTGGAGAAGATGTGATATGTTTGGGAGAAATGTGGCATTTCTGGAAGAAAATATCCTATTTGGGGGGAGAAGGCTGGTAGTTTTGGTTGAGAAGGTCCTATTTCAGGAGGAATCCTGGCATTTCTTGGAGAAGATGTGATATATTTGGGAGAAATGTGGCATTTCTGGAAGAAACTGTCCTCTTTTGGGGATAAAACAGGTATTAGTGGTTGAAAAGGTCCTCTTTGAAGGGGGAAACCTGGTATTTCTTGGAGAAGATGTGATCTATTTGGGAGAAATGTGGCCTTTCTGGAAGAAACTGTCCTCTTTTGGGGATAAAAGAGGTATTTCATGGAGAAAAGGTCCTATTTGAAGGGGGAAACCTGGTATTTCTTGGAGGAGTTGTGATATATTTGGGAGAAATGTGGCATTTCTGGAAGAAACTGTCGTCTTATGGGGATAGAACAGGTATTTGTGGGTGAAAAGGTCCTATTTGAAGGGGAAAACCTGGTATTTCTTGGAGAAGATGTGATCTATTTGGGAGAAATGTGGCATTTCTGGAAGAAAATGACCTATTTGGGGGGAGAAGGGTGGTATTTGTGGGAGAAAAGTTCCTATTTCAGGAGGAATCCTGGTATTTCTTGGAGGAGATGTGATATGTTTGGGAGAAATGTGGCATTTCTGGAAGAAACTGTCCTATTTTGGGGATAAAAGAGGTATTTGTGGGTGAAAAGGTCCTATTTGAAGGGGGAAACCTGGTATTTCTTGGAGAAGATGTGATATATTTGGGAGAAATGTGGCATTTCTGGAAGAAAGTGTCCTCTTTTGGGGATAAAAGAGGTATTTGTGGGTGAAAAGGTCCTATTTGAAGGGGGAAGCTGGTATTTCTTGGAGAAGATGTGCTATATTTGGGAGAAATGTGGCATGTCTGGAAGAAACTGTCCTATTTGAGGGATAAAAGAGGTATTTGTGGGTGAGAAGGTCCTATTTGAAGGGGGAAAGCTGGTATTTCTTGGAGAAGATGTGATATATTTGGGAGAAATCAGGCATTTCTGGAAGAAACTGTCCTATTTTGGGGATAAAAGAGGTATTTGTGGGAGAAAAGGTCCTATTTGAAGGGGGAAACCTGGTATTTCTTGGAGAAGATGTGATATGTTTGGGAGAAATGTGGCATTTCTGGAAGAAACTGTCCTATTTTGGGGATAAAAGTGGTATTTGTGGGTGAAAAGGTCCTATTTGAAGGGGGAAAGCTGGTATTTCTTGGAGAAGATGTGATATATTTGGGAGAAATGTGGCATGTCTGGAAGAAAGTGTCCTCTTTTGGGGATAAAAGAGGTATTTGTGGGTGAAAACGTTGTATTTGAAGGGGGAAAGCAGGTATTTCTTGGAGAAGATGTGATATATTTGGGAGAAATCAGGCATTTCTGGAAGAAACTGTCCTATTTTGGGGATAAAAGAGGTAGTTGTGGGTGAATAGGTCCTATTTGAAGGGGGAAAGCTGGTATTTCTTGGAGAAGATGTGATATATTTGGGAGAAATGTGGCATTTCTGGAAGAAACTGTCCTATTTTGGGGATAAAAGAGGTATTTGTGGGTGATAAGGTCCTATTTGAAGGGGGAACCCTGGTATTTCTTGGAGAAGATGTGATATATTTGGGAGAAATGTGGCATTTCTGGAAGAAACTGTCCTATTTTGGGGATAAAAGTGGTATTTGTGGGTGATAAGGTCCTATTTGAAGGGGAAACCTGGTATTTCTTGGAGAAGATGTGATATATTTGGGAGAAATGTGGCATGTCTGGAAGAAACTGTCCTATTTTGGGGATAAAACAGGTATTTGTGGCAGAAAAGGTCCTATTTGAAGGGGGAAAGCTGGTATTTCTTGGAGAAGATGTGATCTATTTGGGAGAAATGTGGCCTTTCTGGAAGAAAATGTCCAATTTGGGGGGAGAAGGCTGGTAGTTTTCGGTGAGAAGGTCCTATTTCATTAGGAATCCTGGTATTTCTTGGAGAAGATGTGATATATTTGGGAGAAATGTGGCATTTCTGGAAGAAAATGTCCAATTTGGGGGGAGAAGGCTGGTAGTTTTGGATGAGAATGTCCTATTTCAGGAGGAATCCTGGTATTTCTTGGAGAAGATGTGATCTATTTGGGAGAAATGTGGCATTTCTGGAAGAAACTGTCCTCTTTTGGGGATAAAACAGGTATTTGTGGGTGAAAAGGTCGTATTTCAGGAGGAATCCTGGTATTTCTTGGAGAAGATGTGATATATCTGGGAGAAATGTGGCCTCTCTGGAAGAAAGTGTCCTATTTTGGGGATAAAACAGGTATTTGTGGGTGAAAAGGTCCTATTTGAAGGAGGAAAGCTGGTATTTCTTGGAGAAGATGTGATATATTTGGGAGAAATGTGGCATTTCTGGAAGAAACTGTCCTCTTTTGGGGATAAAAGAGGTATTTCATGGAGAAAAGGTCCTAATTCAAGGGGGAAACCTGGTATTTCTTGGAGGAGATGTGATATATTTGGGAGAAATGTGGCATTTCTGGAAGAAACTGTCCTCTTTTGGGGATAAAAGAGGTATTTGCGGGTGATAAGGTCCTATTTGAAGGGGGAATCCTGGTATTTCTTGGAGAAGATGTGATATATTTGGAAGAAATGTGGCATGTCTGGAAAAAATTGTCCTCTTTTGGGGATAAAAGAGGTATTTGTGGGTGAAAAGGTCCTATTTGAAGGGGGAAAGCTGGTATTTCTTGGAGAAGATGTGATATATTTGGGAGAAATGTGGCATTTCTGGAAGAAACTGTCCTCTTTTGGGGATAAAAGAGGTTTTTTTGAGGAAAAGGTCCTATTTGAAGGGGGAAACGTGGTACTTCTTGGAGAAGATGTGATATATTTGGGAGAAATGTGGCATTTCTGGAAGAAACTGTCCTCTTATGGGGATAGAACAGGTATTTGTGGGTGAAAAGGTCCTATTTGAAGGGGAAAACCTGGTATTTCTTGGAGAAGATGTGATATATTTGGGAGAAATGTGGCATGTCTGGAAGAAAATGTCCTATTTGGGGGGAGAAGGGTGGTATTTGTGGGAGAAAAGTTCCTATTTCAGGAGGAATCCTGGTATTTCTTGGAGGAGATGTGATATGTTTGGGAGAAATGTGCCATTTCTGGAAGAAACTGTCCTCTTTTGGGGATAAAACAGGTATTTGTGGGTGAAAAGGTCCTATTTGAAGGGGGAACCCTGGTATTTCTTGGAGAAGATGTGATCTATTTGGGAGAAATGTGGCATTTCTGGAAGAAACTGTCCTCTATTGGGGATCAAAGAGGTATTTGTGGGTGAAAAGGTCCTATTTGAAGGGGGAAACGTGGTATTTCTTGGAGAAGATGTGATATATTTGGGAGAAATGTGGCATTTCTGGAAGAAACTGTCCTATTTTGGGGATAAAAGAGGTATTTGTGGGTGAAAAGGTCCTATTTGAAGGGGGAACCCTGGTATTTCTTGGAGAAGATGTGATATATTTGGGAGAAATGTGGCATGTCTGGAAGAAAATGTCCTGTTTGGGGGATAAAACAGGTATTTGTGGGAGAAAAGGTCCTATTTGAAGGGGGAACCCTGGTATTTCTTGGAGAAGATGTGATATATTTGGGAGAAATGTGGCATTCCTGGAAGAAACTGTCCTCTTTTGGGGATAAAAGAGGTTTTTTTGGGGAAAAGGTCCTATTTGAAGGGGGAAAGCTGGTATTTCTTGGAGAAGATGTGATAGATTTGGGAGAAATGTGGCATTTCTGGAAGAAAGTGACCTCTTATGGGGATAGAACAGGTATTTGTGGGTGAAAAGGTCCTATTTGAAGGGGGAACCCAGGTATTTCCTGGAGAAGATGTGATATATTTGGGAGAAATGTGGCATGTCTGGAAGAAAATGTCCCATTTGGGGGGAGAAGGCTGGTATTTGTGGGAGAAAAGTTCCTATTTCAGGAGGAATCCTGGTATTTCTTGGAGGAGATGTGATATGTTTGGGAGAAATGTGCCATTTCTGGAAGAAAGTGTCCTCTTTTGGGGATAAAAGAGGTATTTGTGTGTGAAAAGGTCCTATTTGAAGGGGGAAACCTGGTATTTCTTGGAGAAGATGTGATATGTTTGGGAGAAATATGGCATTTCTGGAAGAAACTGTCCTCTTTTGGGCATAAAACAGGTATTTGTGGGTGAAAAGGTCCTATTTGAAGGGGGAAAGCTGGTATTTCCTGGAGAAGATGTGCTATATTTGGGAGAAATGTGGCATGTCTGGAAGAAACTGTCCTATTTTGGGGATAAAACAGGTACTTCTGGGTGAAAAGGTCCTATTTGAAGGGGAAACCTGTTATTTCTTGGAGAAGATGTGATATATTTTGGGAGAAATGTGGCATTTCTGGAAGAAATTATCCTATTTTGGGGATAAAAGAATTTTTTGTGGGTGAAAAGGTCCTATTTGAAGGGGGAAACCTGGTATTTCTTGGAGAAGATGTGATGTATTTGGGAGAAATGTGGCATGTCAGGAAGAAACTGTCCTATTTGGGGGGAGAAGGCTGGAATTTGTGGGAGAAAAGGTCCTCTTTCAGGAGGAATCCTGGTATTTCTTGGAGAAGATGTGATATATTTGGGAGAAATGTGGCATGTCTGGAAGAAACTGTCCTATTTGAGGGATAAAAGAGGTATTTGTGGGTGAAAAGGTCCTATTTGAAGGGGGAAACCTGGTATTTCTTGCAGACGATGTGATATATTTGGGAGAAATATGGCATTTCTGGAAGAAACTGTCCTACTTTGGGGATAAAAGAGGTATGTGTGGGTGAAAAGGTCCTATTTGAAGGGGGAAAGCTGGTAATTCTATGAGAAGATGTGATCTATTTGGGAGAAATGTGGCATTTCTGGAAGAAACTGTCCTATTTTGGGGATAAAAGAGGTATTTGTGGGTGAAAAGGTCCTATTTGAAGGGGGAAAGCTGGCATTTCTTGGAGAAGATGTGATATATTTGGGAGAAATGTGGCATGTCAGGAAGAAACTGTCCTATTTTGGGGATAAAACAGGTATTTGTGCGTGAAAAGGTCCTATTTGAAGGGGGAAAGCTGGTATTTCTTGGAGAAGATGTGGTATATTTGGGAGAAATGTGGCATTTCTGGAAGAAACTGTCCTCTTTTGGGGATAAAAGAGGTATTTGTGGGTGAAAACGTTGTATTTGAAGGGGGAAAGCTGGTATTTCTTGGAGAAGATGTGATATATTTTGGAGAAATCTGGCATTTCTGGAAGAAACTGTCCTCTTTTGTGGATAAAAGAGGTATTTGTGGGTGAAAAGGTCCTATTTGAAGGGGGAACCCTGGTATTTCTTGGAGAAGATGTGATATATTTGGGAGAAATGTGGCATTTCTGGAAGAAACTGTCCACTTTCGGGGATAAAAGAGGTATATCATGGAGAAAAGGTCCTAATTCAAGGGGGAAAGCTGGTATTTCTTGGAGGAGTTGAGATATATTTGGGAGAAATGTGGCATTTCTGGAAGAAACTGTCCTCTTTTGGGGATAAAAGAGGTATTTGTGGGAGAAAAGGTCCTATTTGAAGGGGGAAACGTGGTATTTCTTGGAGAAGATGTGGTATATTTGGGAGAAATGTGGCATTTCTGAAGAAACTGTCCTATTTTGGGGATAAAACAGGTATTTGTGGGTGAGAAGGTCCTATTTGAAGGGGGAAACCTGGTATTTCTTGGAGAAGATGTGATATATTTGGGAGAAATCTGGCATTCCTGGAAGAAACTGTCCTCTTTTGGGGATAAAAGAGGTTTTTTTCGGGAAAAGGTCCTATTTGAAGGGGGAAACGAGGTATTTCTTGGAGAAGATGTGATATATTTGGGAGAAATGTGGCATTTCTGGTAGAAACTGTCCTCTTATGGGGATAGAACAGGTATTTGTTGGTGAAAAGATCCTATTTCCTGGGAAAACCTGGTATTTCTTGGAGAAGATGTGATATATTTGGGAGAAATGTGGCATGTCTGGAAGAAAATGTCCTATTTGGGGGGAGAAGGGTGGTATTTGTGGGAGAAAAGTTCCTATTTCAGGAGGAATCCTGGCATTTCTTGGAGGAGATGTGATATGTTTGGGAGAAATGTGGCATTCCTGGAAGAAACTGTCCTCTTTTGGGGATAAAACAGGTATTTGTGGGTGAAAAGGTCCTATTTGAAGGGGGAAACCTGGTATTTCTTGGAGAAGATATGATTTGTTTGGGAGAAATATGGCATTTCTGGAAGAAACTGTCCTCTTTTGGGGTTAAAACAGGTATTTGTGGGTGAAAGGGTCCTATTTGAAGGGGGAAAGCTGGTATTTCTTGGAGAAGATGTGATCTATTTGGGAGAAATGTGGCATGTCTGGAAGAAACTGTCCTCTTTTGGGGATAAAACAGGTATTTGTGGGTGAAAAGGTCCTATTTGAAGGGGGAAAGCTGGTATTTCTTGGAGAAGATGTGATATATTTGGGAGAAATGTGGCATTTCTGGAAGAAACTGTCCTGTCTTGGGGATTAAACAGGTATTTGTGGGTGAAAAGTTCCTATTTGAAGGGGGAACCCTGGTATTTCTTGGAGAAGATGTGATATATTTGGGAGAAATGTGGCATGTCTGGAAGATAATGTCCTGTTTTGGGGATAAAACAGGTATTTGTGGGAGAAAAGGTCCTATTTGAAGGGGGAAACCTGGTATTTCTTTGAGAAGATGTGATATATTTGGGAGAAATGTGGCATTTCTGGAAGAAACTGTCCTATTTTGGGGATAAAAGAGGTATTTGTGGGTGAAAAGTTCCTATTTGAAGGGGGAACCCTGGTATTTCTTGGAGAAGATGTGATATATTTGGGAGAAATGTGGCATGTCTGGAAGAAAATGTCCTGTTTTGGGGATAAAACAGGTATTTGTGTGAGAAAAGGTCCTATTTGAAGGGGGAAACCTGGTATTTCTTGGAGAAGATGTGATATGTTTGGGAGAAATGTGGCATTCCTGGAAGAAACTGTCCTATTTGGGGGGAGAAGGGTGGTATTTGTGGGAGAAAAGTTCCTATTTCAGGAGGAATCCTGGTATTTCTTGGAGGAGATGTGATATGTTTGGGAGAAATGTGGCATGTCTGGAAGAAACTGTCCTCTTTTGGGGATAAAACAGGTATTTGTGGGTGAAAACGTTGTATTTGAAGGGGGAAAGCAGGTATTTCTTGGAGAAGATGTGATATATTTGGGAGAAATGTGGCCTTTCTGGCAGAAACTGTCCTCTTATGGGGATAGAACAGGTATTTGTGGGTGATAAGGTCCTATTTGAAGGGGGAAACCTGGTATTTCTTGGAGAAGATGTGATGTATTTGGGAGAAATGTGGCAAGTCAGGAAGAAACTGTCCTATTTGGGGGGAGAAGGCAGGTATTTGAGGGAGAAAAGGTCCTCTTTCAGGTGGAATCCTGGTATTTCTTGGAGAAGATGTGATATATTTGGGAGAAATGTGGCATGTCTGGAAGAAACTGTCCTATTTGAGGGATAAAAGAGGTATTTGTGGGTGATAAGGTCCTATTTGAAGGGGGAAACGTGGTATTTCTTGGAGAAGATGTGATATATTTGGGAGAAATATGGCATTTCTGGAAGAAACTTTCCTATTTTGGGGATAAAAGAATTTTTTGTGGGTGAAAAGGTCCTATTTGAAGGGGGAAAGCTGGTAATTCTATGAGAAGATGTGATATGTTTGGGAGAAATGTGGCATTTCTGGCAGAAACTGTCCTATTTTGGGGATAAAAGAGGTATTTGTGGGTGAAAAGGTCCTATTTGAAGGGGGAAACCTGGTATTTCTTGGAGAAGATGTGATATATTTGGGAGAAATGTGGCATGTCTGGAAGAAACTGTCCTCTGTTGGGGATAAAAGAGGTATTAGTGGGTGAAAAGGTCCTATTTGAAGGGGGAAAGCTGGCATTTCTTGGAGAAGATGTGATATAATTGGGAGAAATGTGGCATTTCTGGAAGAAACTGTCCTATTTTGGGGATAAAAGAGGTATTTGTGGGTGAAAAGGTCCTATTTGAAGGGGGAAAGCTGGTATTTCTTGGAGAAGATGTGGTATATTTGGGAGAAATGTGGCATTTCTGGAAGAAACTGTCCTCTTTTGGGGATAAAAGAGGTATTAGTGGTAGAAAAGGTCCTATTTGAAGGGGAAACCTGGTATTTCTTGGAGAAGATGTGATCTATTTTGGAGAAATGTGGCATGTCTGGAAGAAACTGTCCTCTTTTGGGGATAAAAGAGGTATTTGTGGGTGAAAAGGTCCTATTTGAAGGGGGAACCCTGGTATTTCTGGGAGAAGATGTGATATATTTGGGAGAAATGTGGCCTTTCTGGAAGAAACTGTCCTATTTTGGGGATAAAACAGGTATTTGTGGGTGAAAAGGTCCTATTTGAAGGGGGAAACCTGGTTTTTCTTGGAGAAGAGGTGATATATTTGGGAGAAATGTGGCCTTTCTGGAAGAAACTGTCCTATTTTGGGGTTAAAAGAGGTATTTGTGGTTGAAAAGGTCCTATTTGAAGGGGGAAACTGGTATTTCTTGGAGAATTTGTGATATGTTTGGGAGAAATGTGGCCTTTCTGGAAGAAAAAGTCCAATTCGTGGGGAGAAGGCTGGTAGTTTTCGGTGAGAATGTCCTATTTCAGGAGGAATCCTGGTATTTCTTGGAGAAGATGTGATCTATTTGGGAGAAATGTGGCCTTTCTGGAAGAAACTGTCCTCTTATGGGGATAAAAGAGGTATTTGTGGGAGAAAAGGTCCTATTTCAAGGGGGAACCCTGTTATTTCTTGGAGAAGATGTGATATAATTGGGAGAAATGTGGCATGTCTGGAAAAAACTGTCCTCTTTTGGGGATATAAGAGGTATTTGTGGGTGAAAAGGTCCTATTTGAAGGGGGAATCCTTGTATTTCTTGGAGAAGATGATATATATTTGGGAGAAATGTGGCATTTCTGGAAGAAACTGTCCACTTTTGGGGATAAAAGAGGTATTTCATGGAGAAAAGGTCCTAATTCAAGGGGGAAACCTGGTATTTCTTGGAGGAGTTGTGATATATTTGGGAGAAATATGGCATGTCTGGAAGAAACTGTCCTCTTTTGGGGATAAAAGAGGTATTTGTGGGTGAAAAGGTCCTATTTGAAGGGAGTAAAGCTGGTAATTCAAAGAGAAGATGTGATATATTTGGGAGAAATGTGTCATGTCAGGAAGAAACTGTCCTCTTTTGGGGATAAAAGAGGTATTTGAGGGTGAAAAGGTCCTATTTGAAGGGGGAAACCTGGTATTTCTTGGAGAAGAGGTGATATATTTGGGAGAAATGTGGCATGTCTGGAAAAAACTGTCCTATTTTGGGGATAAAAGAGGTATTTGTGGGTGAGAAGGTCCTATTTGAAGGGGGAAACGTGGTATTTTTTGGAGAAGATGTGATATATTTGGGAGAAATGTGCCATTTCTGGAAGAAACTGTCCTCTTATGGGGATAGAACAGGTATTTGTGGGTGAAAAGGTCCTATTTCCAGGGGAAAACCTGGTATTTCTTGGAGAAGATGTGATGTATTTGGGAGAAATGTGGCATGTCTGGAAGAAAATGTCCTATTTGGGCGGAGAAGGGTGTTATTTTGGGAGAAAAGTTCCTATTTCAGGAGGAATCCTGGTATTTCTTGGAGGAGATGTGATATGTTTGGGAGAAATGTGGCATGTCTGGAAGAAACTGTCCTCTTTTGGGGATAAAAGAGGTATTTGTTGGTGAAAAGGTCCTATTTCCAGGGGAAAACCTCGTATTTCTTGGAGAAGATGTGATATGTTTGGGAGAAATCAGGCATTTCTGGAAGAAACTGTCCTCTTTTGGGGATAAAACAGGCATTTGTGGGTGAAAAGGTCTTATTACAAGGGGGAAACCTGGTATTTCTTGGAGAAGATGTGCTATATTTGGGAGAAATGTGGCATGTCTGGAAGAAACTGTCCTATTTGGGGGATAAAACAGGTATTTGTGGGTGAAAAGGTCCTATTTGAAGGGGGAAAGCTGGTATTTCTTGGAGTAGATGTGATATATTTGGGAGAAATGTGGCATTTCTGGAAGAAAGTGTCCTGTTTTGGGGATAAAACAGGTATTTGTGGGTGAAAAGGTCCTATTTGAAGGGGGAAACCTGGTATTTCTTGGAGAAGATGTGATCTATTTGGGAGAAATGTGGCATTTCTGGAAGAAACTGTCCTATTTTGGGGATAAAAGAGGTATTTGTGGGTGATAAGGTCCTATTTCAAGGGGGAAAGGTGGTATTTCTTGGAGAAGATGTGATATGTTTGGGAGAAATGTGGCATTTCTGCAAGAAACTGTCCTATTTGGGGGGAGAAGGCTGGTATTTGTGGGAGAAAATGTCCTATTTGAAGGGGGAACCCTGGTATTTCTTGGAGAAGATGTGATATATTTGGGAGAAATGTGGCATGTCTGGAAGAAACTGTCCTATTTGAGGGATAAAGAGGTATCTGTGGGTGAAAAGGTCCTATTTGAAGGGGGAAACGTGGTATTTCTTGGAGAAGATGTGATATATTTGGGAAAAATGTGGCATTTCTTGAAGAAACTGTCCTATTTTGGGGATAAAAGAAGTATTTGTGGGTGAAAAGGTCCTATTTGAAGGGGGAAACCTGGTATTTCTTGGAGAAGATGTGATATGTTTGGGAGAAATGTGGCCTTTCTGGAAGAAACTGTCCTCTTTTGGGGATAAAAGAGGTATTTGTGGGTGAAAATGTCCTATTTGAAGGGGGAAACCTGGTATTTCTTGGAGAAGATGTGATATATTTGGGGGAAATGGGGCATGTCAGAAAGAAACTGTCCTCTTTTGGGGATAAAAGTGGGGGTATATTTGTGGGTGAAAAGGTCCTATTTGAAGGGGGAAACCTGGTATTTCTTGGAGAAGATGTGATCTATTTGGGAGAAATGTGGCATTTCTGCAAGAAACTGTCCTATTTTGGGGATAAAAGAGGTATTTGTGGGTGAAAAGGTCCTATTTGAAGGGGGAATCCAGGTATTTCTTGGAGAAGAGGTGATCTATTTGGGAGAAATGTGGCCTTTCTGGAAGAAAATGTCCAAGTTGGGGGGAGTAGGCTGGTAGTTGTGGGTGAGAAGGTCCAATTTCAGGAGGAATCCTGGTATTTCTTGGAGAAGATGTGATATATTTGGGAGAAATGTGGCATTTCTGGAAGAAAATGTCCAATTTGGGGGGAGAAGGCTGGTAGTTTTGGGTGAGAAGGTCCTATTTCAGGAGGAATCCTGGCATTTCTTGGAGAAGATGTGATATATTTGGGAGAAATGTGGCATTTCCGGAAGAAACTGTCCTCTTTTGGGGATAAAAGAGGTATTAGTGGTTGAAAAGGTCCTATTTCCAGGGGGAAACCTGGTATTTCTTGGAAAAGATGATATATATTTGGGAGAAATGTGGCCTTTCTGGAAGAAACTGTCCTCTTTTGGGGATAAAAGAGGTATTTCTTGGAGAAAAGGTCCTAATTCAAGGGGGAAACCTGGTATTTCTTGGAGGAGTTGTGATATATTTGGGAGAAATGTGGCCTTTCTGGAAGAAACTGTCCTCTTTTGGGGATAAAAGAGGTTTTTTTGGGGAAAAGGTCCTATTTGAAGGGGGAAACGTGGTATTTCTTGGAGAAGATGTGATATATTTGGGAGAAATGTGGCATATCTGGAAGAAACTGTCCTCTTCTGGGGATAGAACAGGTATTTGTGGGTGAAAAGGTTCTATTTGAAGGGGAAAACCTGGTATTTCTTGGAGAAGATGTGATATATTTGGGAGAAATGTGGCATTTCTGGCAGAAACTGTCGTATTTTGGGGATAAAACAGGTATTTGTGGGTGAAAAGGTCCTATTTGAAGGGGGAAACCTGGTATTACTTGGAGAAGATGTGATATATTTGGGAGAAATGTGGCATGTCTGGAAGAAAATGTCCTATTTGGGGGGAGAAGGCCGGTTTATGTGGGAGAAAAGGTCCTATTTGAAGGGGGAAAGCTGGTATTTCTTGTAGGAGATGTGATATATTTGGGAGAAATGTGGCATTTCTGGAAAAAACTGTCCTATTTGGGGGAGATTCCTGCTATTAGTGGGTGAAAAGGTCCTATTTGAAGGGGGAAAGCTGGTATTTCTTGGAGAAGAGGTGATCTATTTGGGAGAAATGTGGCATGTCTGGAAGAAACTGTCCAATTTGGGGGGAGAGGGCTGGTATTTGTAGGAGGAAAGTTCCTCTTTCTGGAGGAATCCGGGTATTTCTTGGAGAAGATGTGATCTATTTGGGAGAAATGTGGCATGTCTGGAAGAAACTGTCCTATTTGAGGGATAAAGAGGTATTTGTGGGTGAAAAGGTCCTATTTGAAGGGGGAAACCTGGTATTTCTTGGAGAAGATGTGATATATTCGGGAGAAATCAGGCATTTCTGGAAGAAACTGTCCTATTTTGGGGATAAAAGAATTTTTTGTGGGTGAAACGGTCCTATTTGAAGGGGGAAACCTGGTATTTCTTGGAGACGATGTGATATGTTTGGGAGAAATGTGGCCTTTCTGGCAGAAACTGTCCTCTTTTGGGGATAAAAGTGGTATTTGTGGGTGATAAGGTCCTATTTGAAGGGGGAAACCTGGTATTTCTTGGAGAAGATGTGATCTATTTGGGAGAAATGTGGAATTTCAGGAAGAAACTGTCCTCTTTTGGGGATAAATGAGGTATTTGTGGGTGAAAAGGTCCTATTTGAAGTGGGAAACGTGGTATTTCTTGGAGAAGATGTGATCTATTTGGGAGAAATGTGGCATTTCTGCAAGAAACTGTCCTCTTATGGGGATAAAACAGGTATTTGTGGGTGAAAAGGTCCTATTTCCAGGGGAAAACCTCGTATTTCTTGCAGAAGATGTGATATATTTGGGAGAAATGCGGCATTTCTGGAAGAAACTGTCCTCTTTTGGGGATAAAAGATGTATTTGTTGGTGAAAAGGTCCTATTTGAAGGGGGAACCCTGGTATTTCTTGGAGAAGATGTGATCTTTTTGGGAGAAATGTGTTCTTTCTGGAAGAAACTGTCCTATTTTGGGGATAAAAGAGGTATTTGTGGGTGAAAAGGTCTTATTACAAGGGGGAAACCTGGTATTTCTTGGAGAAGATATGCTATGTTTGGGAGAAATGTGGCATGTCTGGAAGAAAATGTCCTATTTGAGGGATAATACAGGTATTTGTGGGAGAAAAGGTCCTATTTGAAGGGGGAAACCTGGTATTTCTTGGAGAAGATGTGATATATTTGGGAGAAATATGGCATGTATGGCAGAAACTGTCCTATTTTGGGGTTAAAGAGGTATTTGTAGGAGTAAAGGTCCTATTTGAAGGGGTAAAGCTGGTATTTCTTGGAGAAGATGTGGTATATTTCGAAGAAATGTGGCATTCCTGGAAGAAACTGTCCTCTTTTGGGGATAAAAGAGGTTTTTTTGGGGAAAAGGTCCTATTTGAAGGGGAAAGCTGGTATTTCTAGGAGAAGATGTGATATATTTGGGAGAAATCTGGCATTTCTGGAAGAAACTGTCCTATTTTGGGGATAGATCAGGTATTTGTGGGTGAAAAGGTCCTATTTGAAGGGGGAAACCTGGTATTTCTTGGAGAAGATGTGATATATTTGGGAGAAATGTGGCATGTCTGAAGAAAATGTCCTATTTGGGGGGAGAAGGGTGGTATTTGTGGGAGAAAAGTTCCTATTTCAGGAGGAATCCTGGTAATTCTTGGAGGAGATGTGATATGTTTGGGAGAAATGTGCCATTTCTGGAAGAAACTGTCCTCTTTGGGGATAAATGAGAAATTTGTGGGTGAAAAGGTCCTCTTTGAAGGGGGAAAGCTGGTATTTCTTGCAGGAGATGTGATATATTTGGGAGAAATGTGGCATGTCTGGAAGAAACTGACCTATTTGAGGGATAAAGAGGTATTTGTGGGTGAAAAGGTCCTAATTCAAGGGGGAAACCTGGTATTTCTTGGAGAAGATGTGATATATATGGGAGAAATCAGGCATTTCTTGAAGAAACTGTCCTATTTTGGGGATAAAAGTGGTATTTGTGAGTGATAAGGTCCTATTTGAAGGGGGAAACGTGGTATTTCTTGGAGAAGATGTGATATATTTGGGAGAAATGTGGCATTTCTGAAGAAACTGTCCTATTTTGGGGATAAAACAGGTATTTGTGGGTGAAAAGGTCCTATTTGAAGGGGAAACGTGGTATTTCTTGTAGAAGATGTGATCTATTTGGGAGATATGTGGCATTCCTTGAAGAAACTGTCCTATTTTGGGGATAAAAGATGTATTTGTGGGTGAAAAGGTCCTATTTGAAGGGGGAAACCTGGTATTTCTTGGAGAAGATGTGATATATTTGGGAGAAATGTGGCATTTCTGGAAGAAACTGCCCTCTTTTGGGGATAAAAGAGGTATTTGTGGGTGAGAAGGTCTTATTACAATGGGGAAACGTGGTATTTTTTGGAGAAGATGTGCTATATTTGGGAGAAATGTGGCATGTCTGGAAGAAAATGTCCTATTTGAGGGATAATACAGGTATTTGTGGGAGAAAAGGTCTTATTTGAAGGGGGAAACGTGGCATTTCTTGGAGAAGATGTGGTATATTTGGGAGAAATGTGGCATTTCTGGAAGAAACTGTCCTCTTTTGGGGCTGAAACTGGTATTTGTGGGTGAAAAGGTCCTATTTGAAGGGGGAAAGATGGTATTTCATGGAGAAGATGTGGTATATTTCGGAGAAATGTGGCATGTCTGAAAGAAACTGTCCTCTTCTGGGGATAAAAGAGGTTTTTTTGGGGTAAAGGTCCTATTTGAAGGGGGAAAGCTGTTATTTCTTGGAGAAGATGTGATATGTTTGGGAGAAATGTGGCATTTCTGAAAGAAACTGTCCTCTTATGGGGATAGAACTGGTATTTGTGGGTGAAAAGGTCCTATTTCCAGGGGAAAACCTGGTATTTCATGGAGAAGATGTGATATATTTGGGAGAAATGTGGCATGTCTGGAAGAAAATGTCCTATTTGTGGGGAGAAGGGTGGTATTTGTGGGTGAAAAGTTCCTATTTGAAGGAGGAATCCTGGTAATTCTTGGAGGAGATGTGATATGTTTGGGAGAAATGTGCCATTTCTGGAAGAAACTGTCCTCTTATGGGGATAAAAGAGGAATTTGTGGGTGAAGAGGTCCGATTTGAAGGGGGAAACCTGGTATTTCTTGGAGAAGATGTGATATGTTTTGGAGAAATATGGCATTTCTGGAAGAAACTGTCCTATTTTGGGGATAAAACAGGTATTTGTGGGTGATAAGGTCCTATTTGAAGGGGGAAACGTGGTATTTCTTGGAGAAGATGTGATATATTTGGGAGAAATGTGGCCTTTCTGGAAGAAACTGTCCTCTTTTGGGGATAAAAGAGGTATTTGTGGGTGAAAAGGTCCTATTTCCAGGGGGAAAGCTGGTATTTCTTGGAGTAGATGTGATATGTTTGGGAGAAATGTGGCATTTCTGGAAGAAACTGTCCTATTTGGGGGGAGAAGTCTGGTATTTGTGGAAGAAAAGGTCCTCTTTCAGGAGGAATCCTGGCATTTCTTGGAGAAGATTTGCTATATTTGGGAGAAATGTGGCATGTCTGGAAGAAACTGTCCTATTTGAGGGATAAAACAGGTATTTGTGGGTGAAAAGGTCCTGTTTGAAGGGGGAAACCTGGTATTTCTTGGAGAAGATGTGATATACTTGGGAGAAATATGGCATTTCTGGAAGAAACTGTCCTATTTTGGGGATAAAAGAATTTTTTGTGGGTGAAAAGGTCCTATTTGAAGGGGGAAACCTGGTATTTCGTGGAGAAGATGTGATATGTTTGGGAGAAATGTGGCCTTTCTGGCAGAAACTGTCCTCTTTTGGGGATAAAAGTGGTATTTGTGGGTGAAAAGGTCCTATTTGAAGGGGGAAACGTGGTATTTCTTGGAGAAGATGTGATCTATTTGGGAGAAATGTGGCCTTTCTGGAAGAAACTGTCCTATTTTGGGGATAAAAGAGGTATTTGTGGGTGAAAAGTTCCTATTTGAAGGGGGAATCCTGGTATTTCTTGGAGGAGATGTGATCTATTTGGGAGAAATGTGGCATTTCTGGAAGAAACTGTCCTCTTTTGGGGATAAAAGAGGTATTTGTGGGTGAAAAGCTCCTATTTGAAGGGGGAAACGTGGTATTTCTTGGAGAAGATGTGATATATTTGGGAGAAATGTGGCATGTCTGGAAGAAACTGTTCAATTTAGGGGATAAAACAGGTATTTGTGGGTGAAAAGGTCCTATTTGAAGGGGGAAACCTGGTATTTCTAGGAGAAGATGTGGTCTATTTGGGAGAAATGTGGCATTTCTGGAAGAAACTGTCCTCTTATGGGGATAGAACAGGTATTTGTGGGAGAAAAGGTCCTATTTCCAGGGGAAAACCTGGTATTTCTTGGAGAAGATGTGAGATATTTGGGAGAAATGTGGCATTTCTGGAAGAAAATGTCCTATTTGAGGGATAATACAGGTATTTGTGGGAGAAAAGGTCCTATTTGAAGGGGGAAACCTGGTATTTCTTGGAGGAGTTGTGATATAATTGGGAGAAATGTGGCATTTCTGGAAGAAACTGTCCTCTTTTGGGGATGAAACAGGTATTTTTGGGTAAAAAGGTCCTATTTGAAGGGGGAAACCTGGTATTTCTTGGAGAAGATGTGATATATTTGGGAGAAATCTGGCATGTCTGGAAGAAACTGTCCTATTTTGGGGATAAAAGAGGTATTTGTGGGTGAAAAGGTCCTATTTGAAGGGGGAAAGCTGGTATTTCTTGGAGAAGATGTGATTTATTTGGGAGAAATGTGGCATGTCTGGAAGAAACTGTCCTCTTTTGGGGATCAAACAGGTATTTGTGGGTGAAAAGGTCCTATTTCCTGGGGGAAAGCTGGTATTTCTTGTAGAAGATGCGATCTATTTGGGAGAAATGTGGCCTTTCTGGAAGAAAATGTGCAATTTGGGGGGAGAAGGCTAGTAGTTTTCGGTGAGAAGGTCCTATTTCAGGAGTAATCCTGGTATTTCTTGGAGAAGATGAGATCTATTTGGGAGAAATGTGGCCTTTCTGGAAGAAAATGTCCAATTTGGGGGGAGAAGGCTGGTAGTTTTGCGTGAGAAGGTCCTCTTTCAGGAGGAATCCTGGCATTTCTTGGAGAAGATGTGATATATTAGGGAAAAATGTGGCATTTCTGGAAGAAACTGTCCTCTTTTGGGGATAAAAGAGGTATTAGTGGTTGAAAAGGTCCTATTTGAAGGGGGAAAGCTGGTATTTCTTGCAGAAGATGTGATATATTTGGGAGAAGTGTGGCATTTGTGGAAGAAACTGTCCTCTTTTGGGGATAAAAGAGGAATTTCACGGAGAAAAGGTCCTAATTCAAGGGGGAAACCTGGTATTTCTTGGAGGAGTTGTGATATATTTGGGAGAAATGTAGCATGTCTGGAAAAAACTGTCCTCTTTTGGGGATAAAACAGGTATTTTTGGGTGAAAAGGTCCTATTTCCAGGGGAAAACCTGGTATTTCTTGGAGAAGATGTGATCTATTTGGGAGAAATGTGGCATGTCTGGAAGAAAATGTCCTATTTGGGGGGAGAAGGGTGGTATTTGAGGAAGAAAAGTTCCTATTTCAGGAGGAATCCTGGTATTTCTTGGAGGAGATGTGATATGTTTGGGAGAAATGTGGCATTTCTGGAAGAAACTGTCCTCTTCTGGGGATAAAACAGGTATTTGTGGGTGAAAAGGTCCTATTTGAAGGGGGAAACCTGGTATTTCTTGGAGAAGATGTGTTATGTTTGGGAGAAATATGGCATTTCTGGGAGAAACTGTCCTCTTTTGGGGATAAAACAGGTATTTGTGGGTGAAAAGGTCCTATTTGAAGGGGGAAAGCTGGTATTTCTTGGAGAAGATGTGATATATTTGGGAGAAATGTGGCATGTCTGGAAGAAACTGTCCTCTTTTGGGGATAAAAGAGGTATTTGTGGGTGAAAAGGTCCTATTTGAAGGGGAAAGCTGGTATTTCTTGGAGAAGATGTGATCTATTTGGGAGAAATGTGGCATTTCTGGAATAAAGTGTCCTGATTTGGGGATAAAACAGGTATTTGTGGGAGAAAAGGTCCTATTTCAAGGGGGAAAGCTGGTATTTCTGTGGCCTTTCTGGAAGAAACTGTCCTCTTTTGGGGATAAAAGAGGTATTTGTTTGTGAAAAGGTCCTATTTGAAGGGGGAAACCTGGTATTTCTTGGAGAAGATGTGATATGTTTGGGAGAAATGTGGCCTTTCTGGAAGAAACTGTCCTCTTTTGGGGATAAAAGAGGTATTTGTGGGTGAAAAGGTCCTATTAGAAGGGGAAAACCTGGTATTTCTTGGAGAAGATGTGATATATTTGGGAGAAATGTGGCATGTCTGGAAGAAAATGTCCTATTTGGGGCGAGAAGGCTGGTATTTGCGGGTGAAAAGGTCCTATTTGAAGAGGGAAAGCAGGTATTTCTTGGAGAAGATGTGATATATTTGGGAGAAATGTGGCATTTCTGGAAGAAACTGTCCTATTTTGGGGATAAAAGAGGTATTTGTGGGTGAAAAGGTCCTATTTGAAGGGGGAAAGCTGGTATTTCTTGGAGAAGATGTGATATATTTGGGAGAAATGTGGCCTTTATGGCAGAAAATGTCCTCTTTTGGGGATAAAAGAGGTATTTGTGGGTGAGAAGGTCCTATTTGAAGGGGGAACCTGGTATTTCTTGGAGAAGATGTGATATATTTGGGAGAAATGTGGCATGTCTGGAAGAAACTGTCCTATTTTGGGGATAAAACAGATATTTGTGGGTGAAAAGGTCCTATTTGAAGGGGGAAACCTGGTATTTCTTGGAGAAGATGTGATCTATTTGGGAGAAATGTGGCATTTCTGGCAGAAACTGTCCTATTTTGGGGATAAAACAGGTATTTGTGGGAGAAAAGGTCCTATTTGAAGTGGGAAACCTGGTATTTCTTGGAGAAGATGTGATATATTTGGGAGAAATCTTGCATGTCTGGAAGAAACTGTCCTCTTTTGGAGATAAAAGAGGTATTTGTGGGTGAAAAGTTCCTATTTGAAGGGGGAAACGTGGTATTTCTTGGAGAAGATGTGATATGTTTGGGAGAAATGTGGCATGTCTGGAAGAAACTGTCCTCTTTTGGGGATAAAAGAGGTATTTGTGGGTGAAAAGGTCCTATTTGAAGGGGGAAACCTGGTATTTCCTGGAGAAGATGTGATATGTTTGGGAGAAATGTGGCCTTTCTGGAAGAAACTGTCCTCTTTTGGGGATAAAAGAGGTATTTGTGGGTGAAAAGGTCCTATTAGAAGGGGAAAACCTGGTATTTCTTGGAGAAGATGTGATATATTTGGGAGAAATGTGGCATGTCTGGAAGAAAATGTCCTATTTGGGGCGAGAAGGCTGGTATTTGCGGGTGAAAAGGTCCTATTTCCAGGGGGAAACGTGGTATTTCTTGGAGAAGATGTGATATATTTGGGAGAAATGTGGCATTTCTGGAAGAAACTGTCCTATTTTGGGGATAAAAGAGGTATTTGTGGGTGAAAAGGTCCTATTTCCAGGGGGAAACGTGGTATTTCTTGGAGAAGATGTGATATATTTGGGAGAAATGTGGCCTTTATGGCAGAAAATGTCCTCTTTTGGGGATAAAAGAGGTATTTGTGGGTGAGAAGGTCCTATTTGAAGGGGGAACCTGGTATTTCTTGGAGAAGATGTGATATATTTGGGAGAAATGTGGCATGTCTGGAAGAAACTGTCCTATTTTGGGGATAAAACAGATATTTGTGGGTGAAAAGGTCCTATTTGAAGGGGGAAACCTGGTATTTCTTGGAGAAGATGTGATCTATTTGGGAGAAATGTGGCATTTCTGGCAGAAACTGTCCTATTTTGGGGATAAAACAGGTATTTGTGGGAGAAAAGGTCCTATTTGAAGTGGGAAACCTGGTATTTCTTGGAGAAGATGTGATATATTTGGGAGAAATCTTGCATGTCTGGAAGAAACTGTCCTCTTTTGGGGATAAAACAGGTATTTGTGGGTGAAAAGTTCCTATTTGAAGGGGGAAACGTGGTATTTCTTGGAGAAGATGTGATATGTTTGGGAGAAATGTGGCATGTCTGGAAGAAACTGTCCTCTTTTGGGGATAAAAGAGGTATTTGTGGGTGAAAAGATCCTATTTGAAGGGGAAAACCTGGTATTTCTTGGAGAAGATGTGATATATTCGGGAGAAATCTGGCCTTTCTGGAAGTAAACTGTGCTATTTTGGGGATAAAAGAGGTATTTGTGGGTGAAAAGGTCCTATTTGAAGGGGGAAAACTGGTATTTCTTGGAGAAGCTGTGATATATTTAGAGAAACCTGGCATTTATGGAAGAAACTGTCCTATTTGAGGGATAAAAGAGGTATTTGCAGGTGAAAAGGTTCTATTTCAGGAGGAATCCTGGTATTTCTTGGAGGAGATGTGATATATTTGGGAGAAATATGGCATTTCTGGAAGAAACTGTCCTATTTTGGGGTTAAACCAGGTATTTGTGGGTGAAAAGGTCCTATTTCCAGGGGAAAACCAGGTATTTCTTGGAGAAGATGTGATATATTTGGGAGAAATGTGGCCTTTCTGGAAGAAACTGTCCTCTTTTGGGGATAAAAGAGGTATTAGTGGGTGAAAAGGTCCTATTTGAAGGGGGAAAGCTGGTATTTCTTGGAGAAGCTGTGATATATTTGGGAGAAACCTGGCATTTATGGAAGAAACTGTCCTATTTTAGGGATAAAAGAGGTATTTGTGGGTGAAAAGGTCCTATTTGAAGGGGGAAACGTGGTATTTCTTGGAGAAGATGTGATATATTTGGGAGCAATGTGGCATTTCTGGAAGAAACTGTCGTATTTTGGGGATAAAACAGGTATTTGTGGGTGAAAAGGTCCTATTTGAAGGGGGAAACCTGGTATTTCTTGGAGAAGATGTGATATGTTTGGGAGAAATCTGGCATTTCTGGCAGAAACTGTCCCCTTTTGGGGATAAAAGAGGTATTTGTGGGTGAAAAGGTCCTATTTGAAGGGGGAAACCTGGTATTTCTTGGAGAAGATGTGATATATTTGGGAGAAATGTGGCATTTCTGGAAGAAAGTGTCCTGTTTTGGGGATAAAACAGGTATTTGTGGGTGAAAAAGTCCTACTTGAAGGGGGAAAGCTGGTATTTCTTGGAGAAGATGTGATGTATTTGGGATAAATGTGACATTTCTGGAAGAAACTGTCCTCTTTTGGGGATAAAACAGGTATTTGTGGGTGAAAGGGTCCTATGTCAAGGGGTAAAGCTGGATGTTCTTGCAGGAGATGTGATATGTTTGGGAGAAATGCGGCATTTCTGGAAGAAACTGTCGTATTTTGGGGATCAAAGAGGTATTTGTGGGTGAAAAGGTCCTATTTGAAGGGGGAAAGCTGGTATTTCTTGGAGAAGATGTGATATATTTGGGAGAAATGTGGCATTTCTGGAAGAAAATGTCCTCTTTTGGGGATAAAAGAGGTATTTGTGGGTGAGAAGGTCCTATTTGAAGGGGGAAAGCTGGTATTTCTTGGAGAAGATGTGATATATTTGGGAGAAATGTGGCATGTCTGGAAGAAACTGTCCTATTTTGGGGATAAAAGAGGTATTTGTGGGTGAAAAGGTCCTATTTGAAGGGGGAAACGTGGTATTTCTTGGAGAAGATGTGATTTATTTGGGAGAAATGTGGCATGTCTGGAAGAAACTGTCCTGTTTTGGGGATCAAACAGGTATTTGTGGGTGAAAAGGTCCTATTTCCTGGGGGAAAGCTGGTATTTCTTGTAGAAGATGCGATCTATTTGGGAGAAATGTGGCCTTTCTGGAAGAAAATGTCCAAGTTGGGGGGAGAAGGCTAGTAGTTTTCGGTGAGAAGGTCCTATTTCAGGAGTAATCCTGGTATTTCTTGGAGAAGATGTGATCTATTTGGGAGAAATGTGGCCTTTCTGGAAGAAAATGTGCAATTTGGGGGGAGAAGGCTGGTAGTTTTGGGTGAGAAGGTCCTCTTTCAGGAGGAATCCTGGCATTTCTTGGAGAAGATGTGATCTATTTGGGAGAAATGTGGCATTTCTGGAAGAAACTGTCCTCTTTTGGGGATAAAAGAGGTATTAGTGGTTGAAAAGGTCCTATTTGAAGGGGGAAACCTGGTATTTCTTGCAGAAGATGTGATCTATTTGGGAGAAATGTGGCATTTGTGGAAGAAACTGTCCTCTTTTGGGGATAAAAGAGGTATTTCACGGAGAAAAGGTCCTAATTCAAGGGGGAAACCTGGTATTTCTTGGAGGAGTTGTGATATATTTGGGAGAAATGTGGCATGTCTGGAAAAAACTGTCCTCTTCTGGGGATAAAAGAGGTATGTGTGGGTGAAAAGGTCCTATTTCCAGGGGAAAACCTGGTATTTCTTGGAGAAGATGTGATATATTTGGGAGAAATGTGGCATGTCTGGAAGAAAATGTCCTATTTGGGGGGAGAAGGGTGGTATTTGAGGAAGAAAAGTTCCTATTTCAGGAGGAATCCTGGTATTTCTTGGAGGAGATGTGATATGTTTGGGAGAAATGTGGCATTTCTGGAAGAAACTGTCCTCTTCTGGGGATAAAACAGGTATTTGTGGGTGAAAAGGTCCTATTTGAAGGGGGAAACCTGGTATTTCTTGGAGAAGATGTGTTATGTTTGGGAGAAATATGGCATTTCTGGGAGAAACAGTCCTCTTTTGGGGATAAAACAGGTATTTGTGGGTGAAAAGGTCCTATTTGAAGGGGGAAAGCTGGTATTTCTTGGAGAAGATGTGATCTATTTGGGAGAAATGTGGCATTTCTGGAATAAAGTGTCCTGATTTGGGGATAAATCAGGTATTTGTGGGAGAAAAGGTCCTATTTCAAGGGGGAAAGCTGGTATTTCTGTGGCCTTTCTGGAAGAAACTGTCCTCTTTTGGGGATAAAAGAGGTATTTGTTTGTGAAAAGGTCCTATTTGAAGGGGGAAACCTGGTATTTCTTGGAGAAGATGTGATATGTTTGGGAGAAATGTGGCCTTTCTGGAAGAAAATGTCCTATTTGGGGCGAGAAGGCTGGTATTTGCGGGTGAAAAGGTCCTATTTGAAGAGGGAAAGCAGGTATTTCTTGGAGAAGATGTGATCTATTTGGGAGAAATGTGGCATTTCTGGAAGAAACTGTCCTATTTTGGGGATAAAAGAGGTATTTGTGGGTGAAAAGGTCCTATTTGAAGGGGGAAAGCTGGTATTTCTTGGAGAAGATGTGATATATTTGGGAGAAATGTGGCCTTTGTGGCAGAAAATGTCCTCTTTTGGGGATCAAACAGGTATTTGTGGGTGAGAAGGTCCTATTTGAAGGGGGAACCTGGTATTTCTTGGAGAAGATGTGATCTATTTGGGAGAAATGTGGCATGTCTGGAAGAAACTGTCCTATTTTGGGGATAAAACAGATATTTGTGGGTGAAAAGGTCCTATTTGAAGGGGGAAACCTGGTATTTCTTGGAGAAGATGTGATATATTTGGGAGAAATGTGGCATTTCTGGCAGAAACTGTCCTATTTTGGGGATAAAACAGGTATTTGTGGGAGAAAAGGTCCTATTTGAAGTGGGAAAGCTGGTATTTCTTGGAGAAGATGAGATATATTTTGGAGAAATCTTGCATGTCTGCAAGAAACTGTCCTCTTTTGGAGATAAAAGAGGTATTTGTGGGTGAAAAGTTCCTATTTGAAGGGGGAAACGTGGTATTTCTTGGAGAAGATGTGATATATTTGGGAGAAATGTGGCCTTTCTGGAAGAAACTGTGCTATTTTGGGGATAAAAGAGGTATTAGTGGGTGAAAACGTCCTATTTGAAGGGGGAAACCTGGTATTTCTTGGAGAAGCTGTGATATATTTGGGAGAAACCTGGCATTTATGGAAGAAACTGTCCTATTTTAGGGATAAAAGAGGTATTTGTGGGTGAAAAGGTCCTATTTGAAGGGGGAAACGTGGTATTTCTTGGAGAAGATGTGATATATTTGGGAGCAATGTGGCATTTCTGGAAGAAACTGTCGTATTTTGGGGATAAAAGAGGTATTTGTGGGAGAAAAGGTCCTATTTGAAGGGGGAAAACTGGTATTTCTTGGAGAAGATGTGATATGTTTGGGAGAAATCTGGCATTTCTGGCAGAAACTGTCCCCTTTTGGGGATTAAAGAGGTATTTGTGGGTGAAAAGGTCCTATTTGAAGGGGGAAAGCTGGTATTTCTTGGAGAAGATGTGATATATTTGGGAGAAATGTGGCATGTCTGGAAGAAACTGTCCTCTTTTGGGGATAAAAGAGGTATTTGTGGGTGAAAAAGTCCTACTTGAAGGGGGAAAGCTGGTATTTCTTGGAGAAGATGTGATGTATTTGGGATAAATGTGGCATTTCTGGAAGAAACTGTCCTCTTTTGGGGATAAAACAGGTATTTGTTGGTGAAAAGGTCCTATGTCAAGGGGTAAAGCTGGATGTTCTTGCAGGAGATGTGATATGTTTGGGAGAAATGTGGCATTTCTGGAAGAAACTGTCGTATTTTGGGGATCAAAGAGGTATTTGTGGGAGAAAAGGTCCTATTTGAAGGGGGAATCCTGGTATTTCTTGGAGAAGATGTGATCTATTTGGGAGAAATGTGGCATTTCTGGAAGAAACTGTCCTCTTTTGGGGATAAAAGAGGTATTTGTGGGTGAGAAGGTCCTATTTGAAGGGGGAAAGCTGGTATTTCTTGGAGAAGATGTGATATGTTTGGGAGAAATGTGTTCTTTCTGGAAGAAACTGTCCTCTTTTGGGGATAAAAGAGGAATTTGTGGGTGAAAAGGTCCTATTTGAAGGGGGAAACCTGGTATTTCTTGGAGAAGATGTGATATATTTGGGAGAAATGTGGCATGTCTGGAAGAAAATGTCCTCTTTTGGGGATAAAAGAGGTATGTGTGGGTGAAAAGGTCCTATTTCCAGGGGAAAACCTGGTATTTCTTGGAGAAGATGTGATATATTTGGGAGAAATGTGGCATTTCTGGAAGAAACTGTCCTATTTGAGGGATAAAAGAGGTATTTGTGTGTGAAAAGGTCCTATTTGAAGGGGGAAAGCTGGTATTTCTTGGAGAAGATCTGATATATTTGGGAGAAATCAGGCATGTCTGGAAGAAACTGTCCTCTTTTGGGGATCAAACAGGTATTTGTGGGAGAAAAGGTCCTATTTGATGGGGGAAAGCTGGTATTTCTTGGAGAAGATGTGATATATTGGGGAGAAATGTGGCATTTCTGGTAGAAACTGTCCTCCTTTGGGGATAAAAGAGGTATTTGAGGGTGAAAAGGTCCTATTTGATGGGGGAAAGCTGGTATTTCTTGCAGGAGATGTGATCTATTTGGGAGAAATGTGGCCTTTCTGGAAGAAACTGTCCTATTTTGGGGATAAAAGAGGTATTTGTGGGTGAAAAGTTCCTATTTCAATGGGGAAAAATGGTATTTCTTAGAGAAGATATGATCTATTTGGGAGAAATGTGGCATGTCAGGAAGAAACTGTCCTATTTTGGGGATAAAAGAGGTATTTGTGGGTGAAAAGGTCCTATTTGAAGGGGGAAACCTGGTATTTCTTGGAGAAGATGTGATCTATTTGGGAGAAATGTGGCATTTCTGGAAGAAACTGTCCTATTTTGGGGATAAAACAGGTATTTGTGGGTGAAAAGGTCCTATTTGAAGGGGGAAACCTGGTATTTCTTGGAGAAGATGTGATATATTTGGGAGAAATGTGGCATGTCTGGAAGAAACTGTCCTCTTTTGGGGATAAAAGAGGTATTTGTGGGTGAAAAAGTCCTACTTGAAGGGGGAAAGCTGGTAATTCTTGGAGAAGATGTGATGTATTTGGGATAAATGTGGCATTTCTGGAAGAAACTGTCCTCTTTTGGGGATAAAACAGGTATTTGTGGGTGAAAAGGTCCTATGTCAAGGGGTAAAGCTGGATGTTCTTGCAGGAGATGTGATATGTTTGGGAGAAATGCGGCATGTCTGGAAGAAACTGTCGTATTTTGGGGATCAAAGAGGTATTTGTGGGTGAAAAGGTCCTATTTGAAGGGGGAAAGCTGGTAATTCTATGAGAAGATGTGATATGTTTGGGAGAAATGTGGCATTTCTGGCAGAAACTGTCCTATTTTGGGGATAAAAGAGGTATTTGTGGGTGAAAAGGTCCTATTTGAAGGGGGAAACCTGGTATTTCTTGGAGAAGATGTGATATATTTGGGAGAAATGTGGCATGTCTGGAAGAAACTGTCCTCTGTTGGGGATAAAAGAGGAATTTGTGGGTGAATAGGTCCTATTTGAAGGGGGAACCCTGGTATTTCTTGGAGAAGATGTGATATATTTGGGAGAAATGTGGCATGTCTGGAAGAAACTGTCCTCTTTTGGGGATAAAAGAGGTATGTGTGGGTGAAAAGGTCCTATTTCCAGGGGAAAACCTGGTATTTCTTGGAGAAGATGTGATATATTTGGGAGAAATGTGGCATTTCTGGAAGAAACTGTCCTATTTGAGGGATAAAAGAGGTATTTGTGTGTGAAAAGGTCCTATTTGAAGGGGGAAAGCTGGTATTTCTTGGAGAAGATCTGATATATTTGGGAGAAATCAGGCATGTCTGGAAGAAACTGTCCTCTTTTGGGGAACAAACAGGTATTTGTGGGAGAAAAGGTCCTATTTGAAGGGGGAAAGCTGGTATTTCTTGGAGAAGATGTGATATATTTGGGAGAAATGTGGCATTTCTGGTAGAAACTGTCCTCTTTTGGGGATAAAAGAGGTATTTGAGGGTGAAAAGGTCCTATTTGATGGGGGAAAGCTGGTATTTCTTGCAGGAGATCTGATATATTTGGGAGAAATGTGGCCTTTCTGGAAGAAACTGTCCTATTTTGGGGATAAAAGAGGTATTTGTGGGTGAAAAGTTCCTATTTCAATGGGGAAAAATGGTATTTCTTAGAGAAGATATGATCTATTTGGGAGAAATGTGGCATGTCAGGAAGAAACTGTCCTATTTTGGGGATAAAAGAGGTATTTGTGGGTGAAAAGGTCCTATTTGAAGGGGGAAACCTGGTATTTCTTGGAGGAGATGTGATATATTTGGGAGAAATGTGGCATTTCTGGAAAAAACTGTCCTATTTTGGGGATAAAAGAGGTATTTGTGGGTGAAAAGGTCCTATTTGAAGGGGGAAACGTGGTATTTCTTGTAGGAGATGTGATGTATTTGGGAGAAATGTGTCATTTCTGGCAGAAACTGTCCTCTTTTGGGGATAAAACAGGTATCTGAGTGTGAAAAGGTCCTATATGAAGGGGAAAGCTGGTATTTCTTGCAGGAGATGTGATATATTTGGGAGAAATATGGCTTTTCTGGAAGAAACTGTCCTATTTTGGGGATAAAAGAGGTATTTGTGGGTGAAAAGGTCCTATTTGAAGGGGGAAACGTGGTATTTCTTGGAGAAGAGGTGATATATTTGGGAGAAATGTAGCCTTTCTGGAAGAAACTGTCCTCTTTTGGGGATAAAAGAGGTATTTGTGGGTGAAAAGGTCCTATTTGAAGGGGGAAAGCTGGTATTTCTTGGAGGAGATGTGATATATTTGGGAGAAATGTGGCCTATCTGGAAGAAACTGTCCTATTTTGGGGATCAAACACGTATTTGTGGGTGAAAAGTTCCTATTTGAAGGGGGAAACATGGTATTTCTTAGAGTAGATGTGATCTATTTGGGAGAAATGAGGCATGTCAGGAAGAAACTGTCCTATTTTGGGGATAAAACAGGTATTTCTGGGTGAAAGGGTCCTATTTGAAGGGGGAAAGCTGGTATTTCTTGGAGAAGATGTGATATATTTGGGAGAAATGTGGCATTTCTGGCAGAAACTGTCGTATTTTGGGGATAAAACAGGTATTTGTGGGTGAAAAGGTCCTATTTGAAGGGGGAAACCTGGTATTTCTTGGAGAAGATGTGATATATTTGGGAGAAATGTGGCATGTCTGGAAGAAAATGTCCTATTTGGGGGGAGAAGGCCGGTTTATGTGGGAGAAAAGGTCCTATTTGAAGGGGGAAAGCTGGTATTTCTTGTAGGAGATGTGATATATTTGGGAGAAATGTGTCATTTCTGGCACAAACTGTCCATTTTTGGGGATAAAACAGGTATCTGATTGTGAAAAGGTCCTATATGAAGGGGAAAGCTGGTATTTCTTGCAGGAGATGTGATATATTTGGGAGAAATATGGCCTTTCTGGAAGAAAATGTCCTATTTTGGGTATCAAACTGGTATTTGTGGGTGAAAAGGTCCTCTTCAAAGGGGGAAACCTGGTATTTCTTGGAGAAGTTGTGATATATTTGGAAGAAATGAGGCCTTTCTGGAAGAAAGTGTCCTCTTTTGGGGATAAAACAGGTATTTGTGGGTGAAAAGTTCCTATTTGAAGGGGGAAACCTGGTATTTCTTGGAGAAGATGTGATATATTTGGGAGAAATGTGGCATTTCTGGAAGAAACTGTCCTCTTTTGGGGATAGAACAGGTATTTGTGGGTGAAAAGGTCCTATTTGAAGGGGGAAAGCTGGTATTTCTTGGAGAAGATGTGATATATTTGGGAGAAATATGGCATGTCTGGAAGAAACTGTCCTATTTGGGGGATAAAACAGGTATTTGTGGGTGAAAAGGTCCTATTTGAAGGGGGAAACCTGGTATTTCTTGGAGAAGATGTGATATATTTGGGAGAAATGTGGCATGTCTGGAAGAAACTGTCCTCTTTGGGGGATGAAACAGGTATTAGTGGTTGAAAAGGTCCTATTTGAAGGGGGAAACCTGGTATTTCTTGGAGAAGTTGTGATATATTTGGGAGAAATGTGGCCTTTCTGGAAGAAACTGTCCTCTTTTGGGGATAAAAGAGGTATTTGTGGGTGAAAAGGTCCTATTTGAAGGGGGAAACCTGGTATTTCTTGGAGAAGATGTGCTATATTTGGGAGAAATGTGGCATGTCTGTAAGAAACTGTCCTATTTGGGGGGAGAAGGCTGGTATTTGTGGGAGAAAAGGTCCTATTTCAGGAGGAATCCTTGTATTTCTTGGAGAAGATGTGATATATTAGGGAGAAATGAGGCCTTTCTGGAAGAAAATGTCCTCTTTTGGGGATAAAAGAGGTATTTCATGGAGAAAAGGTCCTATTTGAAGGGGGAAACATGGTATTTCTTGGAGAAGATGTGATATATTTGGGAGAAATGTGGCATTTCTGGACGTAACTGTCCTCTTTTGGGGATAAAAGAGGTATTTGTTGATGAAAAGTTCCTATTTCAATGGGGAAACATGGTATTTCTTGGAGAAGATGTGATCTATTTGGGAGAAATGTGGCATGTCAGGAAGAAACAGTCCTATTTTGGGGATAAAAGAGGTATTTGTGGGTGAAAAGGTCCTATTTGAAGGGGGAAACCTGGTATTTCTTGGAGAAGATGTGCTATATTTGGGAGAAATATGGCATTTCTGGAAGAAACTGTCCTCTTTTGGGGATAAAACAGGTATTTGTGGGTGAAAAGGTCCTATTTGAAGGGGGAAAGCTGGTATTTCTTGGAGAAGATGTGATATATTTGGGAGAAATGTGGCATGTCTGGAAGAAACTGTCCTATTTTGGGGATAAAAGAGGTATTTGTGGGTGAAAAGGTCCTATTTGAAGGGGGAAACGTGGTATTTCTTGTAGGAGATGTGATATATTTGGGAGAAATGTGTCATTTCTGGCAGAAACTGTCCTCTTTTGGGGATAAAACAGGTATCTGAGTGTGAAAAGGTCCTATATGAAGGGGAAAGCTGGTATTTCTTGGAGGAGATGTGATATATTCGGGAGAAATATGGCCTTTCTGGAAGAAAATGTCCTTTTTTGGGTATCAAACTGGTATTTGTGGGTGAAAAAGTCCTCTTTAAAGGGGGAAACCTGGTATTTCTTGGAGAAGATGTGATATATTTGGGAGAAATGTGGCCTTTCTGGAAGAAACTGTCCTATTTTGTGTATCAAACATGTATTTGTGGGTGAAAAGTTCCTATTTGAAGGGGGAATTCTGGTATTTCTTGGAGGTGATGTGATATGTTTGGGAGAAATGTGGCCTTTCTGGAAGAAAGTGTCCTCTTTTGGGGATCAAAGAGGTATTTGTGGGTGAAAAGGTCCTATTTGAAGGGGGAAACCTGGTATTTCTTGGAGAAGATGTGATATGTCTGGGAGATATATGGCATTTCTGGAAGAAACTGTCCTCTTCTGGGGATAAAAGAATTTTTTGTGGTTGAAGAGGTCCTATTTGTAGGGGGAAAGCTGGTATTTCTTGGAGAAGATGTGATATATTTGGGAGAAATGTGGCATTTCTGGAAGAAACTGTCCTCTTTTGGGGATAAAAGAGGTATTTGTGGGTGAAAAGGTCCTATTTGAAGGGGGAAACGTGGTATTTCTTGGAGAAGATGTGATTTATTTGGGAGAAATGTGGCATGTCTGGAAGAAACTGTCCTATTTTGGGGATGAAACAGGTATTTGTGGGTGAAAAGGTCCTATTTCCTGGGGGAAAGCTGGTATTTCTTGTAGAAGATGCGATCTATTTGGGAGAAATGTGGCCTTTCTGGAAGAAAATGTCCAAGTTGGGGGGAGAAGGCTAGTAGTTTTCGGTGAGAAGGTCCTATTTCAGGAGTAATCCTGGTATTTCTTGGAGAAGATGTGATCTATTTGGGAGAAATGTGGCCTTTCTGGAAGAAAATGTCCAATTTGGGGGGAGAAGGCTGGTAGTTTTGGGTGAGAAGGTCCTCTTTCAGGAGGAATCCTGGCATTTCTTGGAGAAGATGTGATATATTTGGGAGAAATGTGGCATTTCTGGAAGAAACTGTCCTCTTTTGGGGATAAAAGAGGTATTAGTGGTTGAAAAGGTCCTATTTGAAGGGGGAAACCTGGTATTTCTTGCAGAAGATGTGATCTATTTGGGAGAAATGTGGCATTTGTGGAAGAAACTGTCCTCTTTTGGGGATAAAAGAGGTATTTCACGGAGAAAAGGTCCTAATTCAAGGGGGAAACCTGGTATTTCTTGGAGGAGTTGTGATATATTTGGGAGAAATGTGGCATGTCTGGAAAAAACTGTCCTCTTCTGGGGATAAAAGAGGTATGTGTGGGTGAAAAGGTCCTATTTCCAGGGGAAAACCTGGTATTTCTTGGAGAAGATGTGATATATTTGGGAGAAATGTGGCATGTCTGGAAGAAAATGTCCTATTTGGGGGGAGAAGGGTGGTATTTGAGGAAGAAAAGTTCCTATTTCAGGAGGAATCCTGGTATTTCTTGGAGGAGATGTGATATGTTTGGGAGAAATGTGGCATTTCTGGAAGAAACTGTCCTCTTTTGGGGATAAAACAGGTATTTGTGGGTGAAAAGGTCCTATTTGAAGGGGGAAACCTGGTATTTCTTGGAGAAGATGTGTTATGTTTGGGAGAAATATGGCATTTCTGGGAGAAACTGTCCTCTTTTGGGGATAAAACAGGTATTTGTGGGTGAAAAGGTTCTATTTGAAGGGGGAAAGCTGGTATTTCTTGGAGAAGATGTGATATATTTGGGAGAAATGTGGCATGTCTGGAAGAAACTGTCCTCTTTTGGGGATAAAAGAGGTATTTGTGGGTGAAAACGTCCTATTTGAAGGGGGAAAGCTGGTATTTCTTGGAGAAGATGTGATCTATTTGGGAGAAATGTGGCATTTCTGGAATAAAGTGTCCTGATTTGGGGATAAATCAGGTATTTGTGGGAGAAAAGGTCCTATTTCAAGGGGGAAAGCTGGTATTTCTGTGGCCTTTCTGGAAGAAACTGTCCTCTTTTGGGGATAAAAGAGGTATTTGTTTGTGAAAAGGTCCTATTTGAAGGGGGAAACCTGGTATTTCTTGGAGAAGATGTGATATGTTTGGGAGAAATGTGGCCTTTCTGGAAGGAAGTGTCCTATTTTGGGTATCAAACATGTATTTGTGGGTGAAAAGGTCCTATTAGAAGGGGAAAACCTGGTATTTCTTGGAGAAGATGTGATATATTTGGGAGAAATGTGGCATGTCTGGAAGAAAATGTCCTATTTGGGGCGAGAAGGCTGGTATTTGCGGGTGAAAAGGTCCTATTTGAAGAGGGAAAGCAGGTATTTCTTGCAGAAGATGTGATCTATTTGGGAGAAATGTGGCATTTCTGGAAGAAACTGTCCTATTTTGGGGATAAAAGAGGTATTTGTGGGTGAAAAGGTCCTATTTGAAGGGGGAAAGCTGGTATTTCTTGGAGAAGATGTGATATATTTGGGAGAAATGTGGCCTTTATGGCAGAAAATGTCCTCTTTTGGGGATCAAACAGGTATTTGTGGGTGAGAAGGTCCTATTTGAAGGGGGAACCTGGTATTTCTTGGAGAAGATGTGATCTATTTGGGAGAAATGTGGCATGTCTGGAAGAAACTGTCCTATTTTGGGGATAAAACAGATATTTGTGGGTGAAAAGGTCCTATTTGAAGGGGGAAATCTGGTATTTCTTGGAGAAGATGTGATATATTTGGGAGAAATGTGGCATTTCTGGCAGAAACTCTCCTATTTTGGGGATAAAACAGGTATTTGTGGGAGAAAAGGTCCTATTTGAAGTGGGAAAGCTGGTATTTCTTGGAGAAGATGTGATATATTTTGGAGAAATCTTGCATGTCTGCAAGAAACTGTCCTCTTTTGGAGATAAAAGAGGTATTTGTGGGTGAAAAGGTCCTATTTGAAGGGGGAAAGCTGGTATTTCTTGGAGAAGATGTGATCTATTTGGGAGAAATGTGGCATTTCTGGAAGAAACTGTGCTATTTTGGGGATAAAAGAGGTATTAGTGGGTGAAAACGTCCTATTTGAAGGGGGAAACCTGGTATTTCTTGGAGAAGCTGTGATATATTTGGGAGAAACCTGGCATTTATGGAAGAAACTGTCCTATTTTAGGGATAAAAGAGGTATTTGTGGGTGAAAAGGTCCTATTTGAAGGGGGAAACGTGGTATTTCTTGGAGAAGATGTGATATATTTGGGAGCAATGTGGCATTTCTGGAAGAAACTGTCGTATTTTGGGGATAAAACAGGTATTTGTGGGTGAAAAGGTCCTATTTGAAGGGGGAAAGCTGGTATTTCTTGGAGAAGATGTGATATGTTTGGGAGAAATCTGGCATTTCTGGCAGAAACTGTCCCCTTTTGGGGATTAAAGAGGTATTTGTGGGAGAAAAGGTCCTATTTGATGGGGGAAAGCTGGTATTTCTTGGAGAAGATGTGATATATTGGGGAGAAATGTGGCATTTCTGGTAGAAACTGTCCTCCTTTGGGGATAAAAGAGGTATTTGAGGGTGAAAAGGTCCTATTTGATGGGGGAAAGCTGGTATTTCTTGCAGGAGATTTGATATATTTGGGAGAAATGTGGCCTTTCTGGAAGAAACTGTCCTCTTTTGGGGATAAAAGAGGTATTTGTGGGTGAAAAGTTCCTATTTCAATGGGGAAAAATGGTATTTCTTAGAGAAGATATGATCTATTTGGGTGAAATGTGGCATGTCAGGAAGAAACTGTCCTATTTTGGGGATAAAAGAGGTATTTGTGGGTGAAAAGGTCCTATTTGAAGGGGGAAACCTGGTATTTCTTGGAGAAGATGTGATATATTTGGGAGAAATGTGGCATTTCTGGAAGAAACTGTCCCATTTTGGGGATAAAAGAGGTATTTGTGGGTGAAAACGTTGTATTTCAAGGGGGAAAGCTGGTAATTCTTGGAGAAGATGTGATCTATTTGGGAGAAATGTGGCATGTCAGGAAGAAACTGTCGTATTTTGGGGATAAAACAGGTATTTGTGGGTGAAAAGGTCCTATTTGAAGGGGGAAACCTGGTATTTCTTGGAGAAGATGATATATATTTGGGAGAAATCAGGCATGTCAGGAAGAAAGAGTCCTATTTTGGGGATAAAAGAATTTTTTGTGGGTGAAAAGGTCCTATTTGTAGGGGGAAAGCTGGTATTTCTTGGAGAAGATGTGATATATTTGGGAGAAACGTGGCATTTCTGGCAGAAACTGTCCTCTTTTGGGGATAAAACAGGTATTTGTGGGTGAAAAGGTCCTATTTGAAGGGGGAAAGCTGGTATTTCTTGGAGAAGATGTGATATATTTGGGAGAAATGTGGCATGTCTGGAAGAAACTGTCCTCTTTTGGGGATAAAAGAGGTATTTGTGGGTGAAAAATTCCTACTTGAAGGGGGAAAGCTGGTATTTCTTGGAGAAGATGTGATGTATTTGGGATAAATGTGGCATGTCAGGAAGAAACTGTCCTCTTTTGGGGATCAAACAGGTATTTGTGGTTGAAAAGGTCCTATGTCAAGGGGTAAAGCTTGATGTTCTTGCAGGAGATGTGATATGATTGGGAGAAATGCGGCATTTCTGGAAGAAACTGTCGTATTTTGGGGATCAAAGAGGTATTTGTGGGTGAAAAGGTCCTATTTGAAGGGGGAATCCTGGTATTTCTTGGAGAAGATGTGATATATTTGGGAGAAATGTGGCATTTCTGGAAGAGACTGTCCTCTTTTGGGGATAAAAGAGGTATTTGTGGGTGAGAAGGTCCTATTTGAAGGGGGAAAGCTGGTATTTCTTGGAGAAGATGTGATATGTTTGGGAGAAATGTGTTCTTTCTGGAAGAAACTGTCCTCTTTTGGGGATAAAAGAGGAATTTGTGGTTGAAAAGGTCCTATTTGAAGGGGGAACCCTGGTATTTCTTGGAGAAGATGTGATATATTTGGGAGAAATGTGGCATGTCTGGAAGAAACTGTCCTATTTTGGGGATAAAAGAGGTATGTGTGGGTGAAAAGGTCCTATTTCCAGGGGAAAACCTGGTATTTCTTGGAGAAGATGTGATATATTTGGGAGAAATGTGGCATTTCTGGAAGAAACTGTCCTATTTGAGGGATAAAAGAGGTATTTGTGTGTGAAAAGGTCCTATTTGAAGGGGGAAAGCTGGTATTTCTTGGAGAAGATCTGATATATTTGGGAGAAATCAGGCATGTCTGGAAGAAACTGTCCTCTTTTGGGGATCAAACAGGTATTTGTGGGAGAAAAGGTCCTATTTGAAGGGGGAAAGCTGGTATTTCTTGGAGAAGATGTGATATATTTGGGAGAAATGTGGCATTTCTGGAAGAAACTGTCCTCTTTTGGGGATAAAAGAGGCATTTGAGGGTGAAAAGGTCCTATTTGATGGGGGAAAGCTGGTATTTCTTGCAGGAGATGTGATATATTTGGGAGAAATGTGGCATGTCTGGAAGAAAATGTCCTATTTTGGGGATAAAAGAGGTATTTGTGGGTGAAAAGTTCCTATTTCAATGGGGAAAAATGGTATTTCTTAGAGAAGATATGATCTATTTGGGAGAAATGTGGCATGTCAGGAAGAAACTGTCCTATTTTGGGGATAAAAGAGGTATTTGTGGGAGAAAAGGTCCTATTTGAAGGGGGAAACCTGGTATTTCTTGGAGAAGATGTGATATATTTGGGAGAAATGTGGCATTTCTGGAAGAAACTGTCCTATTTTGGGGATAAAACAGGTATTTGTGGGTGAAAAGGTCCTATTTGAAGGGGGAAAGCTGGTATTTCTTGGAGAAGATGTGATATATTTGGGAGAAATATGGCATGTCTGGAAAAAACTGTCCTATTTTGGGGATAAAAGAGGTATTTGTGGGTGAAAAGGTCCTATTTGAAGGGGGAAACGTGGTATTTCTTGTAGGAGATGTGATATATTTGGGAGAAATGTGTCATTTCTGGCAGAAACTGTCCTCTTTTGGGGATAAAACAGGTATCTGAGTGTGAAAAGGTCCTATATGAAGGGGAAAGCTGGTATTTCTTGCAGGAGATGTGATATATTTGGGAGAAATATGGCTTTTCTGGAAGAAACTGTCCTATTTTGGGGATAAAAGAGGTATTTGTGGGTGAAAAGGTCCTCTTTAAAGGGGGAAACGTGGTATTTCTTGGAGAAGAGGTGATATATTTGGGAGAAATGTAGCCTTTCTGGAAGAAACTGTCCTCTTTTGGGGATAAAAGAGGTATTTGTGTGTGAAAAGGTCCTATTTGAAGGGGGAAAGCTGGTATTTCTTGGAGGAGATGTGATATATTTGGGAGAAATGTGGCCTATCTGGAAGAAACTGTCCTATTTTGGGGATCAAACACGTATTTGTGGGTGAAAAGTTCCTATTTGAAGGGGGAAACATGGTATTTCTTAGAGTAGATGTGATCTATTTGGGAGAAATGAGGCATGTCAGGAAGAAACTGTCCTATTTTGGGGATAAAACAGGTATTTCTGGGTGAAAGGGTCCTATTTGAAGGGGGAAAGCTGGTATTTCTTGGAGAAGATGTGATATATTTGGGAGAAATGTGGCATTTCTGGCAGAAACTGTCGTATTTTGGGGATAAAACAGGTATTTGTGGGTGAAAAGGTCCTATTTGAAGGGGGAAACCTGGTATTTCTTGTAGGAGATGTGATATATTTGGGAGAAATGTGTCATTTCTGGCAGAAACTGTCCATTTTTGGGGATAAAACAGGTATCTGATTGTGAAAAGGTCCTATATGAAGGGGAAAGCTGGTATTTCTTGCAGGAGATGTGATATATTTGGGAGAAATATGGCCTTTCTGGAAGAAAATGTCCTATTTTGGGTATCAAACTGGTATTTGTGGGTGAAAAGGTCCTCTTCAAAGGGGGAAACCTGGTATTTCTTGGAGAAGATGTGATATATTTGGAAGAAATGAGGCCTTTCTGGAAGAAAGTGTCCTCTTTTGGGGATAAAACAGGTATTTGTGGGTGAAAAGTTCCTATTTGAAGGGGGAAACCTGGTATTTCTTGGAGAAGATGTGATATATTTGGGAGAAATGTGGCATTTCTGGAAGAAACTGTCCTCTTTTGGGGATAGAACAGGTATTTGTGGGTGAAAAGGTCCTATTTGAAGGGGGAAAGCTGGTATTTCTTGGAGAAGATGTGATATATTTGGGAGAAATGTGGCATGTCTGGAAGAAACTGTCCTATTTGGGGGATAAAACAGGTATTTGTGGGTGAAAAGGTCCTATTTGAAGGGGGAAACCTGGTATTTCTTGGAGAAGATGTGATATATTTGGGAGAAATGTGGCATGTCTGGAAGAAACTGTCCTCTTTGGGGGATGAAACAGGAATTAGTGGTTGAAAAGGTCCTATTTGAAGGGGGAAACCTGGTATTTCTTGGAGAAGTTGTGATATATTTGGGAGAAATGTGGCCTTTCTGGAAGAAACTGTCCTCTTTTGGGGATAAAAGAGGTATTTGTGGGTGAAAAGGTCCTATTTGAAGGGGGAAACCTGGTATTTCTTGGAGAAGATGTGCTATATTTGGGAGAAATGTGGCATGTCTGTAAGAAACTGTCCTATTTGGGGGGAGAAGGCTGGTATTTGTGGGAGAAAAGGTCCTATTTCAGGAGGAATCCTTGTATTTCTTGGAGAAGATGTGATATATTAGGGAGAAATGTGGCCTTTTTGGAAGAAAATGTCCTCTTTTGGGGATAAAAGAGGTATTTCATGGAGAAAAGGTCCTAATTCAAGGGGGAAACATGGTATTTCTTGGAGAAGATGTGATATATTTGGGAGAAATGTGGCATTTCTGGACGTAAATGTCCTCTTTTGGGGATAAAAGAGGTATTTGTTGATGAAAAGTTCCTATTTCAATGGGGAAACATGGTATTTCTTAGAGAAGATGTGATCTATTTGGGAGAAATGTGGCATGTCAGGAAGAAACAGTCCTATTTTGGGGATAAAAGAGGTATTTGTGGGTGAAAAGGTCCTATTTGAAGGGGGAAACCTGGTATTTCTTGGAGAAGATGTGCTATATTTGGGAGAAATATGGCATTTCTGGAAGAAACTGTCCTCTTTTGGGGATAAAACAGGTATTTGTGGGTGAAAAGGTCCTATTTGAAGGGGGAAAGCTGGTATTTCTTGGAGAAGATGTGATATATTTGGGAGAAATGTGGCATGTCTGGAAGAAACTGTCCTATTTTGGGGATAAAAGAGGTATTTGTGGGTGAAAAGGTCCTATTTGAAGGGGGAAACGTGGTATTTCTTGTAGGAGATGTGATATATTTGGGAGAAATGTGGCATTTCTGGAAGAAACTGTCCTATTTTGGGGATAAAACAGGTATCTGAGTGTGAAAAGGTCCTATATGAAGGGGAAAGCTGGTATTTCTTGGAGGAGATGTGATATATTCGGGAGAAATATGGCCTTTCTGGAAGAAAATGTCCTTTTTTGGGTATCAAACTGGTATTTGTGGGTGAAAAAGTCCTCTTTAAAGGGGGAAACCTGGTATTTCTTGGAGAAGATGTGATATATTTGGGAGAAATGTGGCATGTCTGGAAGAAACTGTCCTATTTTGGGTATCAAACATGTATTTGTGGGTGAAAAGTTCCTATTTGAAGGGGGAATCCTGGTATTTCTTGGAGGTGATGTGATATGTTTGGGAGAAATGTGGCCTTTCTGGAAGAAACTGTCCTCTTTTGGGGATCAAAGAGGTATTTGTGGGTGAAAAGGTCCTATTTGAAGGGGGAAACCTGGTATTTCTTGGAGAAGATGTGATATGTCTGGGAGATATATGGCATTTCTGGAAGAAACTGTCCTCTTCTGGGGATAAAAGAATTTTTTGTGGTTGAAGAGGTCCTATTTGAAGGGGGAAAGCTGGTATTTCTTGGAGAAGATGTGATATATTTGGGAGAAATGTGGCATGTCTGGAAGAAACTGTCCTCTTTTGGGGATAAAAGAGGTATGTGTGGGTGAAAAGGTCCTATTTGAAGGGGGAAAACCTGGTATTTCTTGGAGAAGATGTGATATATTTGGGAGAAATGTGGCATGTCTGGAAGAAACTGTCCTATTTTGGGGATAAAAGAGGTATTTGTGGTTGAAAACGTCCTATTTGAAGGGGGAAACGTGGTATTTCTTGTAGGTGATGTGATATATTTGGGAGAAATGTGTCATTTCTGGCAGAAACTGTCCTCTTTTGGGGATAAAACAGGTATCTGAGTGTGAAAAGGTCCTATATGAAGGGGAAAGCTGGTATTTCTTGCAGGAGATGTGATATATTTGGGAGAAATGTGGCCTTTCTGGAAGAAACTGTCCTCTTTTGGGGATAAAAGAATTTTTTGTGGTTGAAGATGTCCTATTTGAAGGGGGAAAGCTGGTATTTCTTGGAGAAGATGTGATATATTTGGGAGAAATGTGGCATTTCTGGAAGAAACTGTCCTCTTTTGGGGATAAAACAGGTATTTGTGGGTGAAAAGGTCCTATTTGAAGGGGGAAACCTGGTATTTCTTGGAGGAGATGTGATATATTTGGGAGAAATGTGGCATTTCTGGAATAAACTGTCCTATTTTGGGTATCAAACATGTATTTGTGGGTGAAAAGTTCCTATTTGAAGGGGGAATCCTGGTATTTCTTGGAGGTGATGTGATATGTTTGGGAGAAATGTGGCCTTTCTGGAAGAAACTGTCCTCTTTTGGGGATAAAACAGGTATTTGTGGGTGAAAAGGTCCTATTTGAAGGGGGAAACCTGGTATTTCTTGGAGAAGATGTGATATGTCTGGGAGATATATGGCATTTCTGGAAGAAACTGTCCTCTTTTGGGGATAAAAGAGGTATTTGTGGTTGAAGAGGTCCTATTTGAAGGGGGAAAGCTGGTATTTCTTGGAGAAGATGTGATCTATTTGGGAGAAATGTGGCATTTCTGGAAGAAACTGTCCTATTTTGGGGATAAAAGAGGTATTTGTGGGTGAAAATTTCCTATTTGAAGGGGGAAAGCTGGTATTTCTTGGAGAAGATGTGACATATTTGGGAGAAATGTGGCATGTCTGGAAGAAACTGTCCTTTTATGGGGATAATAGAGGTATTTGTTGGTGAAAAGGTCCTATTTGAAGGGGGAAAGCTGGTATTTCTTGGAGAAGATGTGATATGTTTTGAGAACTGTGGCATTTCTGGAAGAAAATTTCCAATTTGAGGGATAAAAGTGGTATTTGTGGGTGAAAAGTTCCTATTTGAAGGGGGAAACGTGGTATTTCTTGGAGAAGATGTGATCTATTTGGGAGAAATGTGGCATTTCTGGCAGAAACTGTACTCTTTTGGGGATAAAAGAGGTATTTGTGGGTGAAAAGGTCCTATTTGAAGGGGGAAACCTGGTATTTCTTGGAGAAGATATGATATATTTAGGAGAAATGTGGCATTTCTGGAAGAAACTGTCCTATTTTGGGGATCAAACAGGTATTTGTGGGAGAAAAGGTCCAATTTGAAGGGGGAAAGCTGGTATTTCTTGGAGAAGATGTGATGTATTTGGGAGAAATGTGGCATTTCTGGTAGAAACTGTCCTATTTTGGGGATAAAACAGGTATTTGTGGGTGAAAAGGTCCTATTTGAAGGGGGAAAGCTGGTATTTCTTTCAGGAGATGTGATATATTTGGGAGAAATTTGGCCTTTCTGGAAGAAACTGTCCTCTTTTGGGGATAAAATTGGTATTTGTGGGAGATAATGTCCTATTTCAGGAGGAATCCTGGTATTTCTTGGTGGAGATGTGATATGTTTGGGAGAAATGTGGCCTTTCTGGAAGAAACTGTCCTCTTTTGGGGATAAAAGAGGTATTTGTGGGTGAAAAGGTCCTATTTGAAGGGGGAAAGCTGGTATTTCTTGGAGAAGATGTGATATATTTGGGAGAAATGTGGCATTTCTGGAAGAAACTGTCCTCTTATGGGGATAAAACAGGTATTTGTGGGTGAAAAGGTCCTATTTGAAGGGGGAAAGCTGGTATTTCTTGGAGAAGATGTGATCTATTTGGGAGAAATGTGGCATGTCTGGAAGAAACTGTCCTCTTTTGGGGATAAAACAGGTATTTGTGGGTGAAAAGGTCCTATTTCAGGTGGAATCCTGGTATTTCTTGGAGAAGATGTGATATATTTGGGAGAAATCAGGCATTTCTGGAAGAAACTGTCCTCTTTTGGGGATAAAAGAGGTATTTGTGGGTGAAAAGGTCCTATTTGCAGGGGGGAGCATGGTATTTCTTGGAGAAGATGTGATATATTCTTGAGAAATGTGGCATGTCTGGAAGAAACTGTCCTCTTTTGGGGATAAAAGCGGTATTTGTGGGAGAAAAGGTCCTATTTCCAGGGGGACATCTGGTATTTCTTGGAGAAGATGTGATATATTTGGGAGAAATGAGGCCTTTCTGGAAGAAACTGTCCTCTTTTGGGGATAAAACAGGTATTTGTGGGTGAAAAGGTCCTATTTGAAGGGGGAAACCTGGTATTTCTTGGAGAAGATGTGATATGTTTGGGTGAAATGTGGCATTTCTGGAAGAAACTGTCCTCCTTTGGGGGGAAAATGTTGGTATTTTTGGGAGAAAAGGTCCTATTACAGGAGAAATCCAGGTATTTCTTGGAGGAGATGTGATATGTTTGGAGAAATGTGGCATGTCTGGAAGAAACTGTCCTCTTTTGGGGATAAAACAGGTACTTGTGGGTGAAAAGGTCCTATTTGAAGGGGGTATCCTGGTATTTCTCGGAGAAGATGTGATATGTTTGGGTGAAATGTGGCATTTCTGGAAGAAACTGTTCTATTTTGGGGATAAAGGAGGTATTTGTGGGTGAAAAGGTCCTATTTGAAGGAAGAAACCTGGTATTTCTTGGAGAAGATGTGATATATTTGGGTGATATGTGGCATGTCTGGAAGAAAATGTCCTATTTGGGGGAGAAGGCTGGTATTTCTGGGAGATAAGGTCCTATTTCAGGAGGAATTCTGGTATTTCTTGGAGGAGATGTGATATGTTTGGGAGAAATGTGGCATTTCTGGAAGAAACTGTCCTCTTTTGGGGATAAAAGAGGTATTTGTTGGTGAAATGTTCCTATTTGAAGGGGGAACCCTGGTATTTCTTGGAGGTCATGTGATATATTTGGGAGAAATGTGGCATGTCTGGAATAAACTGTCCTCTTTTGGGGATAAAAGAGGTATTTGTGGGTGAAAAGGTCCTATTTGAAGGGGGAAACCTGGTATTTCTTGGAGAAGATGTGATCTATTTGGGAGAAATGTGGCATGTCTGGAAGAAACTGTCCTATTTTGGGGATAAAACAGGTATTTGTGGTTGAAAAGTTCCTATTTGAAGGGGGAAAGCTGGTATTTCTTGGAGAAGATGTGATCTATTTGGGAGAAATGTGGCATGTCTGGAAGAAAATGTCCAATTTGGGGGGAGAAGGCTGGTAGTTTTCGGTGAGAAGGTCCTATTTGAAGGGGGAAACCTGGTATTTCTTGGAGAAGATGTGATCTATTTGGGAGAAATTTGGCCTTTCTGGAAGAAAATGTCCAATTTGGGGGGAGAAGGCTGGTAGTTTTGGGTGAGAAGGTCCTATTTCAGGAGGAATCCAGGCATTTCTTGGAGAAGATGTGATATATTTGGGAGAAATGTGGCCTTTCCGGAAGAAACTGTCCTCTTTTGGGGATAAAAGAGGTATTAGTGGTTGAAAAGGTCCTATTTCCAGGGGGAAACGTGGTATTTCTTGGAGAAGATGTGATATATTTGGGAGAAATGTGGCATTTCTGGAAAAAAATGTCCTCTTTTGGGGATAAAAGAGGTATTTCATGGAGAAAAGGTCCTATTTGAAGGGGGAAACCTGGTATTTCTTGGAGAAGATGTGATATATTTGGGAGAAATGTGGCATTTCTGGAAGAAACTGTCCTCTTTTGGGCATAAAACAGGTATTTGTGGTTGAAAAGGTCTTATTTGAAGGGGGAAACCTGGTATTTCTTGGAGAAGATGTGATCTATTTGGGAGAAATGTGGCATTTCTGGAAGAAAGTGTCCTCTTTTGGGGATAAAAGAGGTATTTGTGGGTGAAAAGGTCCTGTTTGAAGGGGGAAACCTGGTATTTCTTGGAGAAGATGTGATCTATTTGGGAGAAATGAGGCATGTCAGGAAGAAACTGTCCTCTTTTGGGGATAAAAGAGGTGTTTGTGAGTGAAAAGGTCCTATTCGAAGGGGGAACCTGCTATTTCTTGGAGAAGATGTGATATATTTGGGAGAAATGTGGCATGTCTGGAAGATGCTGTCCTCTTTTGGGGATAAAAGAGGTATGTGTGGGTGAAAAGGTCCTATTTGAAGGGGGAAAACCTGGTATTTCTTGGAGAAGATGTGATATATTAGGGAGAAATGTGGCATGTTTGGAAGAAAAGGCCCTATTTGGGGGGAGAAGGCTGGTACTTGCGGGAGAAAAGGTCCTATTTCAGGAGGAATCCTGGTATTTCTTGGAGGTGATGTGATATGTTTGGGAGAAATGTGGCCTTTCTGGAAGAAACTGTCCTCTTTTGGGGATAGAACAGGTATTTGTGGTTGAAAAGGTCCTTTTTGAAGGGGGAAACCTGGTATATCATGGAGAAGATATGATATATTTGGGAGAAATGTGGCATTTCTGAAAGAAACTGTCCTCTTTTGGGCATAAAAAAGGTATTTGTGGTTGAAAAGGTCCTATTTGAAGGGGGAAACCTGGTATTTCTTGGAGAAGATGTGATATATTTGGGAGAAATGTGGCATTTCTGGCAGAAACTGACCTCCTTTGGGGATAAAAGAGGTATTTGTGGGTGAAAAGGTCCTATTTGAAGGGGGAACCCTGGTATTTCTTGGAGAAGATGTGATCTATTTGGGAGAAATGTGGCATGTCTGGAAGAAACTGTCCTCTTTTGGGGATAAAAGAGGTACGTGTGGGTGAAAAGGTCCTATTTGAAGGGGGAAAACCTGGTATTTCTTGGAGAAGATGTGATATATTTGGGAGAAATGTGGCATGTCAGGAAGAAAATGTCCTATTTGGGGGGAGAAGGCTGGTACTTGTGGGAGAAAAGGTCCTATTTCAGGAGGAATCCTGGTATTTCTTGGTGGAGATGTGATATGTTTGGGAGAAATGTGGCCTTTCTGGAAGAAACTGTCCTCTTTTGGGGATAAAAGAGGTATTTGTGGGTGAAAAGGTCCTATTTGAAGGGGGAAAGCTGGTATTTCTTGGAGAAGATGTGATCTATTTGGGAGAAATGTGGCATTTCTGGAAGAAACTGTCCTCATATGGGGATAAAACAGGTATTTGTGGGTGAAAATGTCCTACTTGAAGGGGGAAACCTGGTATTTCTTGGAGAAGATGTGATATGTTTGGAGAAATGTGGCATGTGTGGAAGAAACTGTCCTCATTTGGGGATAAAACAGGTACTTGTGGGTGAAAAGGTCCTATTTGAAGGGGGTATCCTGGTATTTCTTGGAGAAGATGTGATATATTTGGGAGAAATGTGGCATGTCTGGAAGAAACTGTCCTATTTTGGGGATAAAACAGGTATTTGTGGGTGAAAAGGTCCTATTTGAAGGGGGATACCTGTTATTTCCTGTAGAAGATGTGATCTATTTGGGAGAAATGTGGCATTTCTGGAAGAAAGTGTCCTCTTTTGGGGATAAAAGAGGTATTTGTGGGTGAAAAGGTCCTATTTGAAGGGGGAAACCTGGTATTTCTTGGAGAAGATGTGATATATTTGGGAGAAATGTTGCATTTCTGGAGGAAACTGTCCTCTTATGGGGATAAAAGCGATATTTGTGGGTGATAAGTTCCTATTTGAAGGGGGAACCTTGGTATTTCTTGGAGAAGATGTGATCTATTTGGGAGAAATGTGGCATGTCTGGAAGAAGCTGTCCTCTTTTGGGGATAAAACAGGTATTTGTGGTTGAAAAGGTCCTATTTGAAGGGGGAAACCTGGTATTTCTTGGAGAAGATGTGATCTATTTGGGAGAAATGTGGCATGTCTGGAAGAAACTGTCCTCTTTTGGGGATAAAAGAGGTATTTGTGGGTGAAAAGTTCCTATTTGAAGGGGGAAAGCTGGTATTTCTTGGAGAAGATGTGATCTATTTGGGAGAAATGTGGCATGTCTGGAAGAAAATGTCCAATTTGGGGGGAGAAGGCTGGTAGTTTTCGGTGAGAAGTTCCTATTTCAGGAGGAATCCTGTTATTTCTTGGAGAAGATGTGATATATCTGGGAGAAATGTGGCATTTCTGGAAGAAAATGTCCTATTTGGGGATAAAACAGGTATTTGTGGGTGAAAAGGTCCTATTTGAAGGGGGAAACCTGGTATTTCTTGGAGAAGATGTGATATATTTGGGAGAAATGTGGCATGTCTGGAAGAAAATGTCCAATTTGGGGGGAGAAGGCTGGTAGTTTTGGGTGAGAAGGTCCTATTTCAGGAGGAATCCTGGCATTTCTTGGAGATGATGTGATATATTTGGGAGAATTGTGGCATGTCTGGAAGAAACTGTCCTCTTTTGGGGATAAAAGAGGTATGTGTGGGTGAAAAGGTCCTATTTGAAGGGGGAACCCTGGTATTTCTTGGAGAAGATGTGATCTATTTGGGAGAAATGTGGCATGTCTGGAAGAAAATGTCCTCTTTTGGGGATAAAAGAGGTATTTCATGGAGAAAAGGTCCTAATTCAAGGGGGAAACCTGGTATTTCTTGGAGAAGATGTGATATATTTGGGAGAAATGTGGCCTTTCTGGAAGAAACTGTCCTATTTTGGGGATAAAAGAGGTATTTGTGGGTGAAAAGGTCCTATTTGAAGGGGGAAACGTGGTATTTCTTGGAGAAGATGTGATATATTTGGGAGAAATATGGCATTTCTGGAATAAACTGTCCTCTTTTGGGGATAAAAGAGGTATGTGTGGGTGAAAAGGTCCTATTTCCAGGGGAAAACCTGGTATTTCTTGGAGAAGATGTGATATATTTGGGAGAAATGTGGCATTTCTGGATAAAAATGTCCTCTTTTGGGGATAAAAGAGGTATTTCATGGAGAAAAGGTCCTATTTGAAGGGGGAAACCTGGTATTTCTTGGAGAAGATGTGATATATTTGGGAGAAATGTGGCATTTCTGGAAGAAACTGTCCTCTTTTGGGCATAAAACAGGTATTTGTGGTTGAAAAGGTCTTATTTGAAGGGGGAAACCTGGTATTTCTTGGAGAAGATGTGATCTATTTGGGAGAAATGTGGCATTTCTGGAAGAAAGTGTCCTCTTTTGGGGATAAAAGAGGTATTTGTGGGTGAAAAGGTCCTGTTTGAAGGGGGAAACCTGGTATTTCTTGGAGAAGATGTGATCTATTTGGGAGAAATGAGGCATGTCAGGAAGAAACTGTCCTCTTTTGGGGATAAAAGAGGTGTTTGTGAGTGAAAAGGTCCTATTTGAAGGGGGAAGCTGCTATTTCTTGGAGAAGATGTGATATATTTGGGAGAAATGTGGCATGTCTGGAAGATGCTGTCCTCTTTTGGGGATAAAAGAGGTATGTGTGGGTGAAAAGGTCCTATTTGAAGGGGGAAAACCTGGTATTTCTTGGAGAAGATGTGATATATTAGGGAGAAATGTGGCATGTTTGGAAGAAAAGGCCCTATTTGGGGGGAGAAGGCTGGTACTTGCGGGAGAAAAGGTCCTATTTCAGGAGGAATCCTGGTATTTCTTGGAGGTGATGTGATATGTTTGGGAGAAATGTGGCCTTTCTGGAAGAAACTGTCCTCTTTTGGGGATAAAAGAGGTATTTGTGGTTGAAAAGGTCCGATTTGAAGGGGGAAACCTGGTATTTCTTGGAGAAGATGTGATATATTTGGGAGAAATGTGGCATTTCTGGAAGAAACTGTCCTCTTTTGGGGATAGAACAGGTATTTGTGGTTGAAAAGGTCCTTTTTGAAGGGGGAAACCTGGTATATCATGGAGAAGATATGATATATTTGGGAGAAATGTGGCATTTCTGAAAGAAACTGTCCTCTTTTGGGCATAAAAAAGGTATTTGTGGTTGAAAAGGTCCTATTTGAAGGGGGAAACCTGGTATTTCTTGGAGAAGATGTGATATATTTGGGAGAAATGTGGCATTTCTGGCAGAAACTGACCTCCTTTGGGGATAAAAGAGGTATTTGTGGGTGAAAAGGTCCTATTTGAAGGGGGAACCCTGGTATTTCTTGGAGAAGATGTGATCTATTTGGGAGAAATGTGGCATGTCTGGAAGAAACTGTCCTCTTTTGGGGATAAAAGAGGTATGTGTGGGTGAAAAGGTCCTATTTGAAGGGGGAAAACCTGGTATTTCTTGGAGAAGATGTGATATATTTGGGAGAAATGTGGCATGTCAGGAAGAAAATGTCCTATTTGGGGGGAGAAGGCTGGTACTTGTGGGAGAAAAGGTCCTATTTCATGAGGAATCCTGGTATTTCTTGGTGGAGATGTGATATGTTTGGGAGAAATGTGGCCTTTCTGGAAGAAACTGTCCTCTTTTGGGGATAAAAGAGGTATTTGTGGGTGAAAAGGTCCTATTTGAAGGGGGAAAGCTGGTATTTCTTGGAGAAGATGTGATCTATTTGGGAGAAATGTGGCATTTCTGGAAGAAACTGTCCTCATATGGGGATAAAACAGGTATTTGTGGGTGAAAATGTCCTACTTGAAGGGGGAAACCTGGTATTTCTTGGAGAAGATGTGATATGTTTGGAGAAATGTGGCATGTGTGGAAGAAACTGTCCTCATTTGGGGATAAAACAGGTACTTGTGGGTGAAAAGGTCCTATTTGAAGGGGGTATCCTGGTATTTCTTGGAGAAGATGTGATATATTTGGGAGAAATGTGGCATGTCTGGAAGAAACTGTCCTATTTTGGGGATAAAACAGGTATTTGTGGGTGAAAAGGTCCTATTTGAAGGGGGATACCTGTTATTTCCTGTAGAAGATGTGATCTATTTGGGAGAAATGTGGCATTTCTGGAAGAAAGTGTCCTCTTTTGGGGATAAAAGAGGTATTTGTGGGTGACAAGGTCCTATTTGAAGGGGGAAACCTGGTATTTCTTGGAGAAGATGTGATATATTTGGGAGAAATGTTGCATTTCTGGAGGAAACTGTCCTCTTATGGGGATAAAAGCGATATTTGTGGGTGATAAGTTCCTATTTGAAGGGGGAACCTTGGTATTTCTTGGAGAAGATGTGATCTATTTGGGAGAAATGTGGCATGTCTGGAAGAAGCTGTCCTCTTTTGGGGATAAAACAGGTATTTGTGGTTGAAAAGGTCCTATTTGAAGGGGGAAACCTGGTATTTCTTGGAGAAGATGTGATCTATTTGGGAGAAATGTGGCATGTCTGGAAGAAACTGTCCTATTTTGGGGATAAAACAGGTATTTGTGGTTGAAAAGTTCCTATTTGAAGGGGGAAAGCTGGTATTTCTTGGAGAAGATGTGATCTATTTGGGAGAAATGTGGCATGTCTGGAAGAAAATGTCCAATTTGGGGGGAGAAGGCTGGTAGTTTTCGGTGAGAAGTTCCTATTTCAGGAGGAATCCTGTTATTTCTTGGAGAAGATGTGATATATCTGGGAGAAATGTGGCATTTCTGGAAGAAAATGTCCTATTTGGGGATAAAACAGGTATTTGTGGGTGAAAAGGTCCTATTTGAAGGGGGAAACCTGGTATTTCTTGGAGAAGATGTGATATATTTGGGAGAAATGTGGCATGTCTGGAAGAAAATGTCCAATTTGGGGGGAGAAGGCTGGTAGTTTTGGGTGAGAAGGTCCTATTTCAGGAGGAATCCTGGCATTTCTTGGAGATGATGTGATATATTTGGGAGAATTGTGGCATGTCTGGAAGAAACTGTCCTCTTTTGGGGATAAAAGAGGTATGTGTGGGTGAAAAGGTCCTATTTGAAGGGGGAACCCTGGTATTTCTTGGAGAAGATGTGATCTATTTGGGAGAAATGTGGCATGTCTGGAAGAAAATGTCCTCTTTTGGGGATAAAAGAGGTATTTCATGGAGAAAAGGTCCTAATTCAAGGGGGAAACCTGGTATTTCTTGGAGAAGATGTGATATATTTGGGAGAAATGTGGCCTTTCTGGAAGAAACTGTCCTATTTTGGGGATAAAAGAGGTATTTGTGGGTGAAAAGGTCCTATTTGAAGGGGGAAACGTGGTATTTCTTGGAGAAGATGTGATATATTTGGGAGAAATATGGCATTTCTGGAATAAACTGTCCTCTTTTGGGGATAAAAGAGGTATGTGTGGGTGAAAAGGTCCTATTTCCAGGGGAAAACCTGGTATTTCTTGGAGAAGATGTGATATATTTGGGAGAAATGTGGCATGTCTGGAAGAAACTGTCCTCTTTTGGGGATAAAACAGGTATTTGTGGGTGGAAAGGTCCTATTTGAAGGGGGAAAGCTGGTATTTCTTGGGAAGATGTGATATATTTGGGAGAAATGTGGCATGTCTGGAAGAAACTGTCCTATTTTGGGGATAAAACAGGTATTTGTGGGTGAAAGGTCCTATTTGAAGGGGGAAAGCTGGTATTTCATGGAGAAGATGTGATCTATTTGGGAGAAATGTGGCATTTCTGGAAGAAAATGTCCAATTTGGGGGGAGAAGGCTGGTAGTTTTCGGTGAGAAGGTCCTATTTCAGGAGGAATCCTGGTATTTCTTGGAGAAGATGTGATATATTTGGGAGAAATGTGGCCTTTCTGGAAGAAAATGACCAATTTGGGGGGAGAAGGCTGGTAGTTTTGGGTGAGAAGGTCCTCTTTCAGGAGGAATCGTGGCATTTCTTGGAGAAGGTGTGATATATTTGGGAGAAATGTGGCATTTCTGGAAGAAACTGTCCTCTTTTGGGCATAAAAAAGGTATTTGTGGTTGAAAAGGTCCTATTTGAAGGGGGAATCCTGGTATTTCTTGGAGAAGATGTGATATATTTGGGAGAAATGTGGCATGTCTGGAAGAAACTGTCCTCTTGTGGGGATAGAACTGGTATTTGTGGGTGAAAAGGTACTATTTCCAGGGGAAAACCTGGTATTTCTTGGAGAAGATGTGATATATTTGGGAGAAATGTGGCATGTCTGGAAGAAAATGTCCAATTTGGGGGGAGAAGGGTGGTATTTGTTGGAGAAAACTTCCTATTTCAGGAGGAATCCTGGTATTTCTTGGAGAAGATGTGATCTATTTGGGAGAAATGTGGCATGTCTGGAAGAAACTGTCCTATTTTGGGGATAAAAGAGGTATTTGTGGGTGAAAAGGTCCTATTTGAAGGGGGAAACCTGGTATTTCTTGGAGAAGATGTGATCTATTTGGGAAAAATGTGGCATGTCTGGAAGAAACTGTCCTCTTTTGGGGATAAAACAGGTATTTGTGGGTGAAAACGTTGTATTTGAAGGGGGAAACCTGTTATTTCTTGGAGAAGATGTGAGATATTTTGGAGAAATCTGGTATTTCTGGAAGAAACTGTCCTATTTTGGGGATAAAAGAGGTATTTGTGGGTGAAAAGGTCCTATTTGAGGGGGGAAAGGTGTTATTTCTTGGAGAAGATGTGATATATTTGGGAGAAATGTGGCATTTCTGGAAGAAAATGTCCTCTTTTGGGGATAGAACAGGTATTTCATGGAGAAAAGGTCCTAATTGAAGGGGGAAACCTGGTGTTTCTTGGAGGTGTTGTGATCTATTTGGGAGAAATGTGGCATTTCTGGAAGAAACTGTCCTCTTTTGGGGATAAAAGAGGTATTTGTGGGAGAAAAGGTCCTATTTGATGGGGGAACCCTGGTATTTCTTGGAGAAGATGTGATCTATTTGGGAGAAATGTGGCATGTCTGGAAAAAACTGTCCTTTTTTGGGGATAAAAGAGGTATTTGTGGTTGAAAAGGTCCTATTTGAAGTGGGAAAGCTGGTATTTCTTGGAGAAGATGTGATATATTTGGGAGAAATGTGGCATTTCTGGTAGAAACTGTCCTCTTCTGGGGATAAAACAGGTATTTGTGGGTGAAAAGGTCCTATTTGAAGGGGGAAAGCTGGTATTTCTTTCAGGAGATGTGATATATTTGGGAGAAATTTGGCCTTTCTGGAAGAAACTGTCCTCTTTTGGGGATAAAATTGGTATTTGTGGGAGATAATGTCCTATTTGAAGGGGATCCTGGTATTTCTTGGAGAAGATGTGATATATTTGGGAGAAATGTGGCATGTCTGGAAGAAACTGTCCTCTTTTGGGGATAAAAGAGGTATATGTGGGAGAAAAGTTCCTATTTGAAGGGGGAAGCCTGGTATTTCTTGGAGAAGATGTGATATATTTGGGAGAAATGTGGCATTTCTGGAAGAAACTGTCCTCTTTTGGGGATAAAAGAGGTATTTGTGGGTGAAAAGGTCCTATTTGAAGGGGGAAAGCTGGTATTTCTTGGAGAAGATGTGATCTATTTTGGAGAAATGTGGCATGTCTGGAAGAAACTGTCCTCTTTTGGGGATAAAACAGGTATTTGTGGGTGAAAAGGTCCTATTTCAGGTGGAATCCTGGTATTTCTTGGAGAAGATGTGATATATTTGGGAGAAATCAGGCATTTCTGGAAGAAACTGTCCTCTTTTGGGGATAAAAGAGGTATTTGTGGGTGAAAAGGTCCTATTTGCAGGGGGGAGCACGGTATTTCTTGGAGAAGATGTGATATATTTGGGAGAAATGTGGCATGTCTGGAAGAAAATGTCCAATTTGGGGGGAGAAGGCTGGTAGTTTTCGGTGAGAAGGTCCTATTTCAGGAGGAATCCTGTTATTTCTTGGAGAAGATGTGATCTATTTGGGAGAAATGCGGCATTTCTGGAAGAAAATGTCCTATTTGGGGATAAAAGAGGTATTTGTGGGTGAAAAGGTCCTATTTGAAGGGGGAAACCTGGTATTTCTTGGAGAAGATGTGATATATTTGGGAGAAATGTGGCATGTCTGGAAGAAAATGTCCAATTTGGGGGGAGAAGGCTGGTAGTTTTGGGTGAGAAGGTCCTATTTCAGGAGGAATCCTCGCATTTCTTGGAGATGATGTGATATATTTGGGAGAATTGTGGCATGTCTGGAAGAAACTGTCCTATTTTGGGGATAAAAGAGGTATGTGTGGGTGAAAAGGTCCTATTTGAAGGGGGAAACCTGGTATTTCTTGGAGAAGATGTGATCTATTTGGGAGAAATGTGGCATGTCTGGAAGAAAATGTCCTCTTTTGGGGATAAAAGAGGTATTTCATGGAGAAAAGGTCCTAATTCAAGGGGGAAACCTGGTATTTCTTGGAGAAGATGTGATATATTTGGGAGAAATGTGGCATTTCTGGAAGAAACTGTCCTCTTTTGGGGATAAAAGAGGTATTAGTGGTTGAAAAGGTCCTATTTGAAGGGGGAAAGCTGGTATTTCTTGGGAAGATGTGATATATTTGGGAGAAATGTGGCATGTCTGGAAGAAACTGTCCTATTTTGGGGATAAAACAGGTATTTGTGGGTGAAAGGTCCTATTTGAAGGGGGAAAGCTGGTATTTCATGGAGAAGATGTGATCTATTTGGGAGAAATGTGGCATTTCTGGAAGAAAATGTCCAATTTGGGGGGAGAAGGCTGGTAGTTTTCGGTGAGAAGGTCCTATTTCAGGAGGAATCCTGGTATTTCTTGGAGAAGATGTGATATATTTGGGAGAAATGTGGCCTTTCTGGAAGAAAATGACCAATTTGGGGGGAGAAGGCTGGTAGTTTTGGGTGAGAAGGTCCTCCTTCAGGAGGAATCGTGGCATTTCTTGGAGAAGGTGTGATATATTTGGGAGAAATGTGGCATTTCTGGAAGAAACTGTCCTCTTTTGGGCATAAAAAAGGTATTTGTGGGAGAAAAGGTCCTATTTGAAGGGGGAACCCTGGTATTTCTTGGAGAAGATGTGATATATTTGGGAGAAATGTGGCATGTCTGGAAGAAACTGTCCTATTTTGGGGATAGAACTGGTATTTGTGGGGGAAAAGGTACTATTTCCAGGGGAAAACCTGGTATTTCTTGGAGAAGATGTGATATATTTGGGAGAAATGTGGCATGTCTGGAAGAAAATATCCAATTTGGGGGGAGAAGGGTGGTATTTGTTGGAGAAAACTTCCTATTTCAGGAGGAATCCTGGTATTTCTTGGAGAAGATGTGATCTATTTGGGAGAAATGTGGCATTTCTGTAAGAAACTGTCCTCTTATGGGGATAAAAGAGGTATTTGTGGGTGAAAAGGTCCTATTTGAAGGGGGAAACCTGGTATTTCTTGGAGAAGATGTGATCTATTTGGGAAAAATGTGGCATGTCTGGAAGAAACTGTCCTCTTTTGGGGATAAAACAGGTATTTGTGGGTGAAAACGTTGTATTTGAAGGGGGAAACCTGTTATTTCTTGGAGAAGATGAGAGATATTTTGGAGAAATCTGGTATTTCTGGAAGAAACTGTCCTATTTTGGGGATAAAAGAGGTATTTGTGGGTGAAAATGTCCTATTTGAAGGGGTAAAGCTGTTATTTCTTGGAGAAGATGTGATATATTTGGGAGAAATGTGGCATTTCTGGAAGAAAATGTCCTCTTTTGGGGATAGAACAGGTATTTCATGGAGAAAAGGTCCTAATTGAAGGGGGAAACCTGGTATTTCTTGGAGGTGTTGTGATATATTTGGGAGAAATGTGGCATTTCTGGAAGAAACTGTCCTCTTTTGGGGATAAAAGAGGTATTTGTGGGAGAAAAGGTCCTATTTGATGGGGGAACCCTGGTATTTCTTGGAGAAGATGTGATCTATTTGGGAGAAATGTGGCATGTCTGGAAAAAACTGTCCTTTTTTGGGGATAAAAGAGGTATTTGTGGTTGAAAAGGTCCTATTTGAAGTGGGAAAGCTGGTATTTCTTGGAGAAGATGTGATATATTTGGGAGAAATGTGGCATTTCTGGTAGAAACTGTCCTATTTTGGGGATAAAACAGGTATTTGTGGGTGAAAAGGTCCTATTTGAAGGGGGAAAGCTGGTATTTCTTTCAGGAGATGTGATATATTTGGGAGAAATTTGGCCTTTCTGGAAGAAACTGTCCTCTTTTGGGGATAAAATTGGTATTTGTGGGAGATAATGTCCTATTTGAAGGGGATCCTGGTATTTCTTGGAGAAGATGTGATATATTTGGGAGAAATGTGGCATTTCTGGAAGAAACTGTCCTCTTTTGGGGATAAAAGTGGTATATGTGGGAGAAAAGTTCCTATTTGAAGGGGGAAGCCTGGTATTTCTTGGAGAAGATGTGATATATTTGGGAGAAATGTGGCATTTCTGGAAGAAACTGTCCTCTTTTGGGGATAAAAGAGGTATTTGCGGGTGAAAAGGTCCTATTTGAAGGGGGAAAGCTGGTATTTCTCGGAGAAGATGTGATCTATTTGGGAGAAATGTGGCATGTCTGGAAGAAACTGTCCTCTTTTGGGGATAAAACAGGTATTTGTGGGTGAAAAGGTCCTATTTCAGGTGGAATCCTGGTATTTCTTGGAGAAGATGTGATATATTTGGGAGAAATCAGGCATTTCTGGAAGAAACTGTCCTCTTTTGGGGATAAAAGAGGTATTTGTGGGTGAAAAGGTCCTATTTGCAGGGGGGAGCATGGTATTTCTTGGAGAAGATGTGATCTATTTGGGAGAAATGTGGCCTTTCTGGAAGAAACTGTCCTCTTTTGGGGATAAAAGAGGTATTTGTGGGAGAAAAGGTCCTATTTGAAGGGGGACATCTGGTATTTCTTGGAGAAGATGTGATATATTTGGGAGAAATGAGGCCTTTCTGGAAGAAACTGTCCTCTTCTGGGGATAAAACAGGTATTTGTGGGTGAAAAGGTCCTATTTGAAGGGGGAAACCTGGTATTTCTTGGAGAAGATGTGATATGTTTGGGTGAAATGTGGCATTTCTGGAAGAAACTGTCCTCCTTTGGGGGGAAAATGTTGGTATTTGAGGGAGAAAAGGTCCTATTACAGGAGAAATCCAGGTATTTCTTGGAGGAGATGTGATATGTTTGGAGAAATGTGGCATGTCTGGAAGAAACTGTCCTCTTTTGGGGATAAAACAGGTACTTGTGGGTGAAAAGGTCCTATTTGAAGGGGGTATCCTGGTATTTCTTGGAGAAGATGTGATATGTTTGGGTGAAATGTGGCATTTCTGGAAGAAACTGTTCTATTTTGGGGATAAAAGAGGTATTTGTGGGTGAAAAGGTCCTATTTGAAGGAAGAAACCTGGTATTTCTTGGAGAAGATGTGATATATTTGGTTGATATGTGGCATGTCTGGAAGAAACTGTCCTATTTTGGGGATAAAAGAGGTATGTGTGGGTGAAAAGGTCCTATTTGAAGGGGGAAAACCTGGTATTTCTTGGAGAAGATGTGATATATTTGGGAGAAATGTGGCATGTCTGGAAGAAAATGTCCTATTTGGGGGGAGAAGGCTGGTACTTGTGGGAGAAAAGGTCCTATTTCAGGAGGAATCCTGGTATTTCTTGGTGGAGATGTGATATGTTTGGGAGAAATGTGGCCTTTCTGGAAGAAACTGTCCTCTTTTGGGGATAAAAGAGGTATTTGTGGGTGAAAAGGTCCTATTTGAAGGGGGAAAGCTGGTATTTCTTGGAGAAGATGTGATCTATTTGGGAGAAATGTGGCATTTCTGGAAGAAACTGTCCTCTTATGGGGATAAAAGAGGTATTTGTGGGTGAAAAGGTCCTATTTGAAGGGGGAAACCTGGTATTTCTTGGAGAAGATGTGATCTATTTGGGAGAAATCTGGCATTTCTGGAAGAATATGTCCAATTTGAGGGATAAAACAGGTATTTGTGGTTGAAAAGGTCCTATTTGAAGGGGAAACCTGGTATTTCTTGGAGAAGATGTGATCTATTTGGGAGAAATCTGGCATTTCTGGAAGAATATGTCCAATTTGAGGGATAAAACAGGTATTTGTGGTTGAAAAGGTCCTATTTGAAGGGGAAACCTGGTATTTCTTGGAGAAGATGTGATCTATTTTGGAGAAATGTGGCATGTCTGGAAGAAACTGTCCTCTTTTGGGGATAAAAGAGGTATTAGTGGTTGAAAAGGTCCTATTTGAAGGGGGAAAGCTGGTATTTCTTGGGAAGATGTGATATATTTGGGAGAAATGTGGCATGTCTGGAAGAAACTGTCCTATTTTGGGGATAAAACAGGTATTTGTGGGTGAAAGGTCCTATTTGAAGGGGGAAAGCTGGTATTTCATGGAGAAGATGTGATCTATTTGGGAGAAATGTGGCATTTCTGGAAGAAAATGTCCAATTTGGGGGGAGAAGGCTGGTAGTTTTCGGTGAGAAGGTCCTATTTCAGGAGGAATCCTGGTATTTCTTGGAGAAGATGTGATATATTTGGGAGAAATGTGGCCTTTCTGGAAGAAAATGACCAATTTGGGGGAGAAGGCTGGTAGTTTTGGGTGAGAAGGTCCTCCTTCAGGAGGAATCGTGGCATTTCTTGGAGAAGGTGTGATATATTTGGGAGAAATGTGGCATTTCTGGAAGAAACTGTCCTCTTTTGGGCATAAAAAAGGTATTTGTGGGAGAAAAGGTCCTATTTGAAGGGGGAACCCTGGTATTTCTTGGAGAAGATGTGATATATTTGGGAGAAATGTGGCATGTCTGGAAGAAACTGTCCTATTTTGGGGATAGAACTGGTATTTGTGGGGGAAAAGGTACTATTTCCAGGGAAAACCTGGTATTTCTTGGAGAAGATGTGATATATTTGGAGAAATGTGGCATGTCTGGAAGAAAATATCCAATTTGGGGGGAGAAGGGTGGTATTTGTTGGAGAAAACTTCCTATTTCAGGAGGAATCCTGGTATTTCTTGGAGAAGATGTGATCTATTTGGGAGAAATGTGGCATTTCTGTAAGAAACTGTCCTCTTATGGGGATAAAAGAGGTATTTGTGGGTGAAAAGGTCCTATTTGAAGGGGAAACCTGGTATTTCTTGGAGAAGATGTGATCTATTTGGGAAAAATGTGGCATGTCTGGAAGAAACTGTCCTCTTTTGGGGATAAAACAGGTATTTGTGGGTGAAAACGTTGTATTTGAAGGGGGAAACCTGTTATTTCTTGGAGAAGATGAGAGATATTTTGGAGAAATCTGGTATTTCTGGAAGAAACTGTCCTATTTTGGGGATAAAAGAGGTATTTGTGGGTGAAAATGTCCTATTTGAAGGGGTAAAGCTGTTATTTCTTGGAGAAGATGTGATATATTTGGGAGAAATGTGGCATTTCTGAAGAAAATGTCCTCTTTTGGGGATAGAACAGTATTTCATGGAGAAAAGGTCCTAATTGAAGGGGAAACCTGGTATTTCTTGGAGGTGTTGTGATATATTTGGGAGAAATGTGGCATTTCTGGAAGAAACTGTCCTCTTTTGGGGATAAAAGAGGTATTTGTGGGAGAAAAGGTCCTATTTGATGGGGGAACCCTGGTATTTCTTGGAGAAGATGTGATATATTTGGGAGAAATGTGGCATGTCTGGAAAAAACTGTCCTTTTTTGGGGATAAAAGAGGTATTTGTGGTTGAAAAGGTCCTATTTGAAGTGGGAAAGCTGGTATTTCTTGGAGAAGATGTGATATATTTGGGAGAAATGTGGCATTTCTGGTAGAAACTGTCCTATTTTGGGGATAAAACAGGTATTTGTGGGTGAAAAGGTCCTATTTGAAGGGGGAAAGCTGGTATTTCTTTCAGGAGATGTGATATATTTGGGAGAAATTTGGCCTTTCTGGAAGAAACTGTCCTCTTTTGGGGATAAAATTGGTATTTGTGGGAGATAATGTCCTATTTGAAGGGGATCCTGGTATTTCTTGGAGAAGATGTGATATATTTGGGAGAAATGTGGCATTTCTGGAAGAAACTGTCCTCTTTTGGGATAAAAGTGGTATATGTGGGAGAAAAGTTCCTATTTGAAGGGGGAAGCCTGGTATTTCTTGGAGAAGATGTGATATATTTGGGAGAAATGTGGCATTTCTGGAAGAAACTGTCCTCTTTTGGGGATAAAAGAGGTTATTTGTGGGTGAAAAGGTCCTATTTGAAGGGGAAAGCTGGTATTTCTCGGAGAAGATGTGATCTATTTGGGAGAAATGTGGCATGTCTGAAGAAACTGTCCTCTTTTGGGGATAAAACAGGTATTTGTGGGTGAAAAGGTCCTATTTCAGGTGGAATCCTGGTATTTCTTGGAGAAGATGTGATATATTTGGGAGAAATCAGGCATTTCTGGAAGAAACTGTCCTCTTTTGGGGATAAAAGAGGTATTTGTGGGTGAAAAGGTCCTATTTGCAGGGGGGAGCATGGTATTTCTTGGAGAAGATGTGATCTATTTGGGAGAAATGTGGCCTTTCTGGAAGAAACTGTCCTCTTTTGGGGATAAAAGAGGTATTTGTGGGAGAAAAGGTCCTATTTGAAGGGGGACATCTGGTATTTCTTGGAGAAGATGTGATATATTTGGGAGAAATGAGGCCTTTCTGGAAGAAACTGTCCTCTTCTGGGGATAAAACAGGTATTGTGGGTGAAAAGGTCCTATTTGAAGGGGGAAACCTGGTATTTCTTGGAGAAGATGTGATATGTTTGGGTGAAATGTGGCATTTCTGGAAGAAACTGTCCTCCTTTGGGGGGAAAATGTTGGTATTTGAGGGAGAAAAGGTCCTATTACAGGAGAAATCCAGGTATTTCTTGGAGGAGATGTGATATGTTTGGAGAAATGTGGCATGTCTGGAAGAAACTGTCCTCTTTTGGGGATAAAACAGGTACTTGTGGGTGAAAAGGTCCTATTTGAAGGGGGTATCCTGGTATTTCTTGGAGAAGATGTGATATGTTTGGGTGAAATGTGGCATTTCTGGAAGAAACTGTTCTATTTTGGGGATAAAAGAGGTATTTGTGGGTGAAAAGGTCCTATTTGAAGGAAGAAACCTGGTATTTCTTGGAGAAGATGTGATATATTTGGTTGATATGTGGCATGTCTGGAAGAAAATGTCCTATTTGGGGGAGAAGGCTGGTATTTCTGAGAGATAAGGTCCTATTTCAGAGGAATTCTGGTATTTCTTGGAGGAGATGTGATGTGTTTGGGAGAAATGTGGCATTTCTGGAAGAAACTGTCCTCTTTTGGGGATAAAAGAGGTATTTGTGGGAGAAAAGGTCCTATTTGAAGGGGGAACCCTGGTATTTCTTGGAGAAGATGTGATATATTTGGGAGAAATGTGGCATGTCTGGAAGAAACTGTCCTATTTTGGGGATAGAACTGGTATTTGTGGGGGAAAAGGTACTATTTCCAGGGGAAAACCTGGTATTTCTTGGAGAAGATGTGATATATTTGGGAGAAATGTGGCATGTCTGGAAGAAAATATCCAATTTGGGGGGAGAAGGGTGGTATTTGTTGGAGAAAACTTCCTATTTCAGGAGGAATCCTGGTATTTCTTGGAGAAGATGTGATCTATTTGGGAGAAATGTGGCATTTCTGTAAGAAACTGTCCTCTTATGGGGATAAAAGAGGTATTTGTGGGTGAAAAGGTCCTATTTGAAGGGGGAAACCTGGTATTTCTTGGAGAAGATGTGATCTATTTGGGAAAAATGTGGCATGTCTGGAAGAAACTGTCCTCTTTTGGGGATAAAACAGGTATTTGTGGGTGAAAACGTTGTGTTTGAAGGGGAAACCTGTTATTTCTTGGAGAAGATGAGAGATATTTTGGAGAAATCTGGTATTTCTGGAAGAAACTGTCCTATTTTGGGGATAAAAGAGGTATTTGTGGGTGAAAATGTCCTATTTGAAGGGGTAAAGCTGTTATTTCTTGGAGAAGATGTGATATATTTGGGAGAAATGTGGCATTTCTGGAAGAAAATGTCCTCTTTTGGGGATAGAACAGGTATTCATGGAGAAAAGGTCCTAATTGAAGGGGGAAACCTGGTATTTCTTGGAGGTGTTGTGATATATTTGGGAGAAATGTGGCATTTCTGGAAGAAACTGTCCTCTTTTGGGATAAAAGAGGTATTTGTGGGAGAAAAGGTCCTATTTGATGGGGGAACCCTGGTATTTCTTGGAGAAGATGTGATCTATTTGGGAGAAATGTGGCATGTCTGGAAAAAACTGTCCTTTTTTGGGGATAAAAGAGGTATTTGTGGTTGAAAAGGTCCTATTTGAAGTGGGAAAGCTGGTATTTCTTGGAGAAGATGTGATATATTTGGAGAAATGTGGCATTTCTGGTAGAAACTGTCCTATTTTGGGGATAAAACAGGTATTTGTGGGTGAAAAGGTCCTATTTGAAGGGGGAAAGCTGGTATTTCTTTCAGGAGATGTGATATATTTGGGAGAAATTTGGCCTTTCTGGAAGAAACTGTCCTCTTTTGGGGATAAAATTGGTATTTGTGGGAGATAATGTCCTATTTGAAGGGGATCCTGGTATTTCTTGGAGAAGATGTGATATATTTGGGAGAAATGTGGCATTTCTGGAAGAAACTGTCCTCTTTTGGGGATAAAAGTGGTATATGTGGGAGAAAAGTTCCTATTTGAAGGGGAAGCCTGGTATTTCTTGGAGAAGATGTGATATATTTGGGAGAAATGTGGCATTTCTGGAAGAAACTGTCCTCTTTTGGGGATAAAAGAGGTATTTGCGGGTGAAAAGGTCCTATTTGAAGGGGGAAAGCTGGTATTTCTCGGAGAAGATGTGATCTATTTGGGAGAAATGTGGCATGTCTGGAAGAAACTGTCCTCTTTTGGGGATAAAACAGGTATTTGTGGGTGAAAAGGTCCTATTTCAGGTGGAATCCTGGTATTTCTTGGAGAAGATGTGATATATTTGGGAGAAATCAGGCATTTCTGGAAGAAACTGTCCTCTTTTGGGGATAAAAGAGGTATTTGTGGGTGAAAAGGTCCTATTTGCAGGGGGGAGCATGGTATTTCTTGGAGAAGATGTGATCTATTTGGGAGAAATGTGGCCTTTCTGGAAGAAACTGTCCTCTTTTGGGGATAAAAGAGGTATTTGTGGGAGAAAAGGTCCTATTTGAAGGGGGACATCTGGTATTTCTTGGAGAAGATGTGATATATTTGGGAGAAATGAGGCCTTTCTGGAAGAAACTGTCCTCTTCTGGGGATAAAACAGGTATTTGTGGGTGAAAAGGTCTTATTTGAAGGGGGAAACCTGGTATTTCTTGGAGAAGATGTGATATGTTTGGGTGAAATGTGGCATTTCTGGAAGAAACTGTCCTCCTTTGGGGGGAAAATGTTGGTATTTGAGGGAGAAAAGGTCCTATTACAGGAGAAATCCAGGTATTTCTTGGAGGAGATGTGATATGTTTGGAGAAATGTGGCATGTCTGGAAGAAACTGTCCTCTTTTGGGGATAAAACAGGTACTTGTGGGTGAAAAGGTCCTATTTGAAGGGGGTATCCTGGTATTTCTTGGAGAAGATGTGATATGTTTGGGTGAAATGTGGCATTTCTGGAAGAAACTGTTCTATTTTGGGGATAAAAGAGGTATTTGTGGGTGAAAAGGTCCTATTTGAAGGAAGAAACCTGGTATTTCTTGGAGAAGATGTGATATATTTGGTTGATATGTGGCATGTCTGGAAGAAAATGTCCTATTTGGGGGAGAAGGCTGGTATTTCTGAGAGATAAGGTCCTATTTCAGGAGGAATTCTGGTATTTCTTGGAGGAGATGTGATGTGTTTGGGAGAAATGTGGCATTTCTGGAAGAAACTGTCCTCTTTTGGGGATAAAAGAGGTATTTGTGGGTGAAAAGGTCCTATTTGAAGGGGGAACCCTGGTATTTCTTGGAGGTCATGTGATATATTTGGGAGAAATGTGGCATGTCTGGAATAAACTGTCCTCTTTTGGGGATAAAAGAGGTATTTGTGGGTGAAAAGGTCCTATTTGAAGGGGGAAACCTGGTATTTCTTGGAGAAGATATGATATATTTGGGAGAAATGTGGCATTTCTGGAAGAAACTGTCCTCTTTTGGGGATAAAAGAGGTATTTGTGGGTGAAAAGGTCCTATTTGAAGGGGGAACCCTGGTATTTCTTGGAGAAGATGTGATCTATTTGGGAGAAATGTGGCATGTCTGGAAGAAACTGTCCTATTTTGGGGATAAAAGAGGTATGTGTGGGTGAAAAGGTCCTATTTGAAGGGGGAAAACCTGGTATTTCTTGGAGAAGATGTGATATATTTGGGAGAAATGTGGCATGTCTGGAAGAAAATGTCCTATTTGGGGGGAGAAGGCTGGTACTTGTGGGAGAAAAGGTCCTATTTCAGGAGGAATCCTGGTATTTCTTGGAGGAGATGTGATATGTTTGGGGAGAAATGTGGCCTTTCTGGAAGAAACTGTCCTCTTTTGGGGATAAAAGAGGTATTTGTGGGTGAAAAGGTCCTATTTGAAGGGGGAAAGCTGTATTTCTTGGAGAAGATGTGATCTATTTGGGAGAAATGTGGCATTTCTGGAAGAAACTGTCCTCTTATGGGGATAAAACAGGTATTTGTGGGTGAAAAGGTCCTATTTGAAGGGGGAAACCTGGTATTTCTTGGAGAAGATGTGATCTATTTGGGAGAAATCTGGCATTTCTGGAAGAATATGTCCAATTTGAGGGATAAAACAGGTATTTGTGGTTGAAAAGGTCCTATTTGAAGGGGAAACCTGGTATTTCTTGGAGAAGATGTGATCTATTTGGGAGAAATCTGGCATTTCTGGAAGAATATGTCCAATTTGAGGGATAAAACAGGTATTTGTGGTTGAAAAGGTCCTATTTGAAGGGGAAACCTGGTATTTCTTGGAGAAGATGTGATCTATTTTGGAGAAATGTGGCATGTCTGGAAGAAACTGTCCTCTTTTGGGGATAAAAGAGGTATTAGTGGTTGAAAAGGTCCTATTTGAAGGGGGAAAGCTGGTATTTCTTGGGAAGATGTGATATATTTGGGAGAAATGTGGCATGTCTGGAAGAAACTGTCCTATTTTGGGATAAAACAGGTATTTGTGGGTGAAAGGTCCTATTTGAAGGGGGAAAGCTGGTATTTCATGAGAAGATGTGATCTATTTGGGAGAAATGTGGCATTTCTGAAGAAAATGTCCAATTTGGGGGGAGAAGGCTGGTAGTTTTCGGTGAGAAGGTCCTATTTCAGGAGGAATCCTGGTATTTCTTGGAGAAGATGTGATATATTTGGGAGAAATGTGGCCTTTCTGGAAGAAAATGACCAATTTGGGGGGAGAAGGCTGTAGTTTTGGGTGAGAAGGTCCTCCTTCAGGAGGAATCGTGGCATTTCTTGGAGAAGGTGTGATATATTTGGGAGAAATGTGGCATTTCTGAAGAAACTGTCCTCTTTTGGGCATAAAAAAGGTATTTGTGGGAGAAAAGGTCCTATTTGAAGGGGGAACCCTGGTATTTCTTGGAGAAGATGTGATATATTTGGGAGAAATGTGGCATGTCTGGAAGAAACTGTCCTATTTTGGGGATAGAACTGGTATTTGTGGGGGAAAAGGTACTATTTCCAGGGGAAAACCTGGTATTTCTTGGAGAAGATGTGATATATTTGGGAGAAATGTGGCATGTCTGGAAGAAATATCCAATTTGGGGGGAGAAGGGTGGTATTTGTTGGAGAAAACTTCCTATTTCAGGAGGAATCCTGGTATTTCTTGGAGAAGATGTGATCTATTTGGGAGAAATGTGGCATTTCTGTAAGAAACTGTCCTCTTATGGGGATAAAAGAGGTATTTGTGGGTGAAAAGGTCCTATTTGAAGGGGGAAACCTGGTATTTCTTGGAGAAGATGTGATCTATTTGGGAAAAATGTGGCATGTCTGGAAGAAACTGTCCTCTTTTGGGGATAAAACAGGTATTTGTGGGTGAAAACGGTTGTATTTGAAGGGGGAAACCTGTTATTTCTTGGAGAAGATGAGAGATATTTTGGAGAAATCTGGTATTTCTGGAAGAAACTGTCCTATTTTGGGGATAAAAGAGGTATTTGTGGTGAAAATGTCCTATTTGAAGGGGTAAAGCTGTTATTTCTTGGAGAAGATGTGATATATTTGGGAGAAATGTGGCATTTCTGGAAGAAAATGTCCTCTTTTGGGGATAGAACAGGTATTTCATGGAGAAAAGGTCCTAATTGAAGGGGGAAACCTGGTATTTCTTGGAGGTGTTGTGATATATTTGGGAGAAATGTGGCATTTCTGGAAGAAACTGTCCTCTTTTGGGGATAAAAGAGGTATTTGTGGGAGAAAAGGTCCTATTTGATGGGGGAACCCTGGTATTTCTTGGAGAAGATGTGATCTATTTGGGAGAAATGTGGCATGTCTGGAAAAAACTGTCCTTTTTTGGGGATAAAAGAGGTATTTGTGGTTGAAAAGGTCCTATTTGAAGTGGGAAAGCTGGTATTTCTTGGAGAAGATGTGATATATTTGGGAGAAATGTGGCATTTCTGGTAGAAACTGTCCTATTTTGGGATAAAACAGGTATTTGTGGGTGAAAAGTCCTATTTGAAGGGGGAAAGCTGGTATTTCTTTCAGGAGATGTGATATATTTGGGAGAAATTTGGCCTTTCTGGAAGAAACTGTCCTCTTTTGGGATAAAATTGGTATTTGTGGGAGATAATGTCCTATTTGAAGGGGATCCTGGTATTTCTTGGAGAAGATGTGATATATTTGGGAGAAATGTGGCATTTCTGGAAGAAACTGTCCTCTTTTGGGGATAAAAGTGGTATATGTGGGAGAAAAGTTCCTATTTGAAGGGGGAAGCCTGGTATTTCTTGGAGAAGATGTGATATATTTGGGAGAAATGTGGCATTTCTGGAAGAAACTGTCCTCTTTTGGGATAAAAGAGGTATTTGTGGGTGAAAAGGTCCTATTTGAAGGGGGAAAGCTGGTATTTCTCGGAGAAGATGTGATCTATTTGGGAGAAATGTGGCATGTCTGGAAGAAACTGTCCTCTTTTGGGGATAAAACAGGTATTTGTGGGTGAAAAGGTCCTATTTCAGGTGGAATCCTGGTATTTCTTGGAGAAGATGTGATATATTTGGAGAAATCAGGCATTTCTGGAAGAAACTGTCCTCTTTTGGGGATAAAAGAGGTATTTGTGGGTGAAAAGGTCCTATTTGCAGGGGGGAGCATGGTATTTCTTGGAGAAGATGTGATCTATTTGGGAGAAATGTGGCCTTTCTGGAAGAAACTGTCCTCTTTTGGGGATAAAAGAGGTATTTGTGGGAGAAAAGGTCCTATTTGAAGGGGGACATCTGGTATTTCTTGGAGAAGATGTGATATATTTGGGAGAAATGAGGCCTTTCTGGAAGAAACTGTCCTCTTCTGGGGATAAAACAGGTATTTGTGGGTGAAAAGGTCCTATTTGAAGGGGGAAACCTGGTATTTCTGGAGAAGATGTGACATGTTTGGGTGAAATGTGGCATTTCTGGAAGAAACTGTCCTCCTTTGGGGGGAAAATGTTGGTATTTGAGGGAGAAAAGGTCCTATTACAGGAGAAATCCAGGTATTTCTTGGAGGAGATGTGATATGTTTGGAGAAATGTGGCATGTCTGGAAGAAACTGTCCTCTTTTGGGATAAAACAGGTACTTGTGGGTGAAAAGGTCCTATTTGAAGGGGGTATCCTGGTATTTCTTGGAGAAGATGTGATATGTTTGGGTGAAATGTGGCATTTCTGGAAGAAACTGTTCTATTTTGGGATAAAAGAGGTATTTGTGGGTGAAAAGGTCCTATTTGAAGGAAGAAACCTGGTATTTCTTGGAGAAGATGTGATATATTTGGTTGATATGTGGCATGTCTGGAAGAAAATGTCCTATTTGGGGGAGAAGGCTGGTATTTCTGAGAGATAAGGTCCTATTTCAGGAGGAATTCTGGTATTTCTTGGAGGAGATGTGATGTGTTTGGGAGAAATGTGGCATTTCTGGAAGAAACTGTCCTCTTTTGGGGATAAAAGAGGTATTTGTGGGAGAAAAGGTCCTATTTGAAGGGGGAACCCTGGTATTTCTTGGAGAAGATGTGATATATTTGGGAGAAATGTGGCATGTCTGTAAGAAACTGTCCTATTTTGGGGATAGAACTGGTATTTGTGGGGGAAAAGGTACTATTTCCAGGGAAAACCTGGTATTTCTTGGAGAAGATGTGATATATTTGGGAGAAATGTGGCATGTCTGGAAGAAAATATCCAATTTGGGGGAGAAGGGTGGTATTTGTTGGAGAAAACTTCCTATTTCAGGAGGAATCCTGGTATTTCTTGGAGAAGATGTGATCTATTTGGGAGAAATGTGGCATTTCTGTAAGAAACTGTCCTCTTATGGGGATAAAAGAGGTATTTGTGGGTGAAAAGGTCCTATTTGAAGGGGGAAACCTGGTATTTCTTGGAGAAGATGTGATCTATTTGGGAAAAATGTGGCATGTCTGGAAGAAACTGTCCTCTTTTGGGGATAAAACAGGTATTTGTGGGTGAAAACGTTGTATTTGAAGGGGGAAACCTGTTATTTCTTGGAGAAGATGAGAGATATTTTGGAGAAATCTGGTATTTCTGGAAGAAACTGTCCTATTTTGGGGATAAAAGAGGTATTTGTGGGTGAAAATGTCCTATTTGAAGGGGTAAAGCTGTTATTTCTTGGAGAAGATGTGATATATTTGGGAGAAATGTGGCATTTCTGGAAGAAAATGTCCTCTTTTGGGGATAGAACAGGTATTTCATGGAGAAAAGGTCCTAATTGAAGGGGGAAACCTGGTATTTCTTGGAGGTGTTGTGATATATTTGGGAGAAATGTGGCATTTCTGGAAGAAACTGTCCTCTTTTGGGGATAAAAGAGGTATTTGTGGGAGAAAAGGTCCTATTTGATGGGGGAACCCTGGTATTTCTTGGAGAAGATGTGATCTATTTGGGAGAAATGTGGCATGTCTGGAAAAAACTGTCCTTTTTTGGGGATAAAAGAGGTATTTGTGGTTGAAAAGGTCCTATTTGAAGTGGGAAAGCTGTATTTCTTGGAGAAGATGTGATGTATTTGGGAGAAATGTGGCATTTCTGGTAGAAACTGTCCTATTTTGGGATAAAACAGGTATTTGTGGGTGAAAAGGTCCTATTTGAAGGGGAAAGCTGGTATTTCTTTCAGGAGATGTGATATATTTGGGAGAAATTTGGCCTTTCTGGAAGAAACTGTCCTCTTTTGGGGATAAAATTGGTATTTGTGGGAGATAATGTCCTATTTGAAGGGGATCCTGGTATTTCTTGGAGAAGATGTGATATATTTGGGAGAAATGTGGCATTTCTGGAAGAAACTGTCCTCTTTTGGGGATAAAAGTGGTATATGTGGGAGAAAAGTTCCTATTTGAAGGGGGAAGCCTGGTATTTCTTGGAGAAGATGTGATATATTTGGGAGAAATGTGGCATTTCTGGAAGAAACTGTCCTCTTTTGGGGATAAAAGAGGTATTTGTGGGTGAAAAGGTCCTATTTGAAGGGGGAAAGCTGGTATTTCTCGGAGAAGATGTGATCTATTTGGAGAAATGTGGCATGTCTGGAAGAAACTGTCCTCTTTTGGGGATAAAACAGGTATTTGTGGGTGAAAAGGTCCTATTTCAGGTGGAATCCTGGTATTTCTTGGAGAAGATGTGATATATTTGGGAGAAATCAGGCATTTCTGGAAGAAACTGTCCTCTTTTGGGGATAAAAGAGGTATTTGTGGGTGAAAAGGTCCTATTTGCAGGGGGGAGCATGGTATTTCTTGGAGAAGATGTGATCTATTTGGGAGAAATGTGGCCTTTCTGGAAGAAACTGTCCTCTTTTGGGGATAAAAGAGGTATTTGTGGGAGAAAAGGTCCTATTTGAAGGGGGACATCTGGTATTTCTTGGAGAAGATGTGATATATTTGGGAGAAATGAGGCCTTTCTGGAAGAAACTGTCCTCTTCTGGGGATAAAACAGGTATTTGTGGGTGAAAAGGTCCTATTTGAAGGGGGAAACCTGGTATTTCTTGGAGAAGATGTGATATGTTTGGGTGAAATGTGGCATTTCTGGAAGAAACTGTCCTCCTTTGGGGGGAAAATGTTGGTATTTGAGGGAGAAAAGGTCCTATTACAGGAGAAATCCAGGTATTTCTTGGAGGAGATGTGATATGTTTGGAGAAATGTGGCATGTCTGGAAGAAACTGTCCTCTTTTGGGGATAAAACAGGTACTTGTGGGTGA
>JASCYN010000149.1:30413429-30485824 GCA_030408155.1 Lophura swinhoii
ATCCCCAAAAGAGGACCGTATCTGCCAGAAATGCCACATTTCTCCCAAACATATCACATCTCCTCCAAGAAATACCAGGATTCCTCCTGAAAGAGGAACTTTTCTCCAACAAATACCAGCCTTCTCCCCCCAAATAGGACATTTTCTTCCAGACATGCCACATATCACCAAAATATATCACATCTTCTCCAAGAAATACCACGTTTCCCCCCTTCAAATAGGACCTTTTCACCAACAAATACCTCTTTTATCCCCAAAATAGAACAGTTTCTTCCAGAAATGCCACATTTCACCCAAACATATCACAACTTCTTCAAGAAATACCAGGATACCTCATTCAAATAGGACCTTTTCACCCACAAGTACCTGTTTTATCCCCAAAATAGAACGGTTTCTTCCAGACATGCCACATTTCTCCCACACATATCACATCTCCTCCAAGAAATACCAGGATTTCTCCTGTAATAGGACCTTTTCTCCCACAAATACCAGCCTTTTCCACCCAAAAGAGGACAGTTTCTTCCAGAAATGCCATATTTCTCCCAAATATATCACATCTTCTCCAAGAAATACCAGGTTTTCCCCTGGAAATACGACCTTTTCACCCACAAATACCTGTTATATCCCCAAAAGACGACAGTTTCTTCCAGATAGGCCACATTACTCCCAAACATATCACATCTTCTCCAAGAAATACCAGGTTTCCCCCTTCAAATAGGACCTTTTCCCCCCAAAAAACTCTTTTATCCCCAAAAGAGGACAGTTTCTTTCAGAAATGCCACATTTCTCCCAAATAGATCTCATCTTCTCCAAGAAATACCAGGTTTCCTCCTTCAAATAGGACCTTTTCACCCACAAATACCTGTTTTATTCCCAAAAGAGGACAGTTTCTTCCAGAAAGGCCACATTTCTCCCAAATATATCACATCTTCTCCAAGAAATACCAGGATTCCTCCTGAAATACGAACTTTTCACCCACAAATACCTCTTTTATCCCTCAAATAGGACAGTTTCTTCCAGAAATGCCACATTTCTCCCAAATACATCACATCTTCTCCAAGAAATACCAGCTTTCCTCCTTGAAATAGGAACTTTTCACCCACAAATACCTCTTTTATCCCCAAAATAGAACAGTTACGTCCAGAAATGCCACATTTCTCCCAAACATATCACATCTTCTCCAAGAAATACCAGGTTTCCTCCTTGAAATAGGAACATTTCACCCACATATACCTCTTTTATCCCCAAAAGAGGACAGTTTCTTCCTGACATGCCACATTTCTCCCAAATATATCACATCTTCTCCAAGAAATACCAGGTTTCCCCTTGTAATAAGACCTTTTCACCCACAAATACCTCTTTTATCCCCAAAATACGACAGTATCTTCCAGAAATGCCACATTTCTCCCAAATACATCACATCTTCACCAAGAAATACCAGGTTTCCCCCTTCAAATAGGACCTTTTCACCCACAAATACTTCTTTTATCCCCAAAAGAGGACAGTTTCTTCCAGAATGGCCAGATTTCTCCCAAATATAGCACATCTTCTCCAAGAAATACCAGGATTCCCCCTTCAAATAGGACCTTTTCAACCACTAATACCTGTTTTATCCCCAAAACAGAACAGTTTCTTCCAGAAATGCCACATTTCTCCCAAATATATCACATCTTCTCCAAGAAATACCAGGATTCCCCCTTCAAATACAACGTTTTCACCCACAAATACCTGTTTTATCCCCAAAAGAGGACAGTTTCTTCCAGAAATGGCACATTTCTCCCAAACATATCACATCTTCTCCAGGAAATACCAGGCTTCCCCCTTCAAATAGGACCTTTTCACCCACAAATACCTCTTTTATCCCCAAAAGAGGACATTTTCTTCCAGACATGCCACATTTCTGCCAAATATATCACATCTTCTCCAAGAAATACCAGGTTTCCCCCTTCAAATAGGACCTTTTCACCCACAAATACCTGTCCCCAAAAGAGGACAGTTTCTTCCAGAAATGGCACATTTCTCCCAAACATATCACATCTCCTCCAAGAAATACCAGGATTCCTCCTGAAATAGGAACTTTTCTCCCACAAATACCACCCTTCTCCCCCCAAATAGGACAGTTTCTTCCAGAAATGCCAGATTTCTCCCAAATATATCACATCTTCTCCAAGAAATACCAGGTATCCCCCTCCAAATAAGACCTTTTCACCCACAAATACCTGTTCTATCCCCATAAGAGGACAGTTTCTTCCAGAAATGCCACATTTCTCCCAAATATATCACATCTTCTCCAAGAAATACCACGCTTCCCCCTTCAAATAGGACCTTTTCCCCAAAAAAACCTCTTTTATCCCCAAAATAGGACAGCTTCTTCCAGGAATGCCACATTTCTCCCAAATATATCACATCTTCTCCAAGAAATACCAGGATTCCTCCTGAAAGAGGACCTTCTCACCCAAAACTACCAGCCTTCTCCCCCAAATTGGACATTTTCTTCCAGACAGGCCACATTTCTCCCAAATATATCACATCTTCTCCAAGAAATACCAGGGTTCCCCCTTCAAATAGGACCTTTTCTCCATCAAATACCAGACTTCTCCCCCCAAATAGGACAGTTTCTTCCAGAAATGCCAGATTTCCCCCAAACATATCACATCTTCTCCAAGAAAAACCCGGTTTCCCCCTTCAAATAGGACCTTTTCAACCACAAATACCTTTTTTATCCCTCAAATTGGACATATTCTTCCAGAAATGCCACATTTCTCCCAAATATATCACATCTTCTCCAAGAAATACCACGTTTCCCCCTTCAAATAGGACCTTTTCACCCACAAATATCTGTTTTATCCCCAAAAGAGGACAGTTTCTTCCAGGAAGGCCACATTTCTCCCAAATATATCACATCTTCTCCAAGAAATACCAGGATTCCTCCTGAAATACGACCTTTTCACCCACAAATACCTCTTTTATCCCCAAAAGAGGACAGCTTCTTTCAGAAATGCCACATTTCTCCCAAATATATCACATCTTCTCCAAGAAATACCACGTTTCCCCCTTCAAATAGGACCTTTTCACCCACAAATACTTCTTTTATCCCCAAAAGAGGGACAGTTTCTTCCAGACATGCCACATTTCTCCCAAATATATCACATCTTCTCCAAGAAATACCACGTTTCCCCCTTCAAATAGGACCTTTTCACCCACAAATACCTCTTTTATCCCCAAAGGAGGACAGTTTCTTATAGAAAGGCCACATTTCTCCCAAATATATCACATCTTCTCCAAGAAATACCAGGATTCCTCCTGAAATAGGACCTTTTCACCCACAAATACCTCTTTTATCCCTCAAATAGGACAGTTTCTTTCAGAAATGCCACATTTCTCCCAAATATATCACATCTTCTCCAAGAAATACCAGGTTTCCCCCTTCAAATAGGACCTTTTCACCCACAAGTACCTGTTTTATCCCCAAAATAGGACAGTTTCTTCCAGAAATGCCACATTTCTCCCAAATATATCACATCTTCTCCAAGAAATACCAGCTTTCCCCCTTCAAATACAGCGTTTTCACCCACAAATACCTGTTTTATCCCCAAAAGAGGACAGTTTCTTCCAGACATGCCACATTTCTCCCAAATAGATCACATCTTCTCCAAGAAATACCTGGTTTCCCCCTTCAAATAGGACCTTTTCACCCACAAATACCTCTTTTATCCCCAAAAGAGGACAGTTTCTTCCAGACATGCCATATTTCTCCCAAACATATCACATCTTCTCCAAGAAATACCAGGTTTCCCCCTTCAAATAGGACCTTTTCAACCACACATACCTGTTCTATCCCTCAAATTGGAGATATTCTTCCAGAAATGCCACATTTCTCCCAAATATATCACATCTTCTCCAAGAAATAACAGCTTTCCCCCTTCAAATAGGACCTTTTCACCCACAAATACCTCTTTTATCCCCTAAAGAGGACAGTTTCTTCCAGGAAGGCCACAATTCTCCCAAATATATCACATCTTCTCCAAGAAATACCAGGATTCCTCCTGAAATACGACCTTTTCACCCACAAATACCTCTTTTATCCCCAAAATAGGACAGTTTCTGCCAGAAATGCCAGATTTCTCCCAAATAGATCACATCTTCTCCAAGAAATACCAGGATTCCTCCTGAAATAGGACCTTTTCTCCCACAAATACCAGCCTTCTCCCCCCAAAAGAGGACAGTTTCTTCCAGAAAGGCCACATTTCTCCCAAACATATCACATCTTCTCCAAGAAATACCAGCTTTCCCCCTTCAAATAGGACCTTATCACCCACACATACCTCTTTTGTCCCCAAATAGAACAGTTTCTTCCAGAAATGCCACATTTCTCCCAAACATATCACATCTTCTCCAAGAAATACCAGGTTTCCCCCTTCAAATAGGACCTTTTCACCCACAAATACCTCTTTTCTCCCCAAAATAGGACAGTTTCTTCCAGACATGCCACATTTCTCCCAAATATATCACATCTTCTCCAAGAAATACCAGCTTTCCCCCTACAAATACGACCTTTTCACCCACAAATACCTCTTTTATCCCAAAATAGGTCAGTTTCTTCCAGAAATGCCACATTTCTCCCAAATAGATCACACCTTCTCCAAGAAATTCCACGTTTCCCCCTTCAAATAGGACCTTTTCACCCACAAATACCTCTATGATCCCCAAAATACGACAGTTTCTTCCAGACATGCCACATTTCTCCCAAATATATCACATCTTCTCCAAGAAATACCACGTTTCCCCCTTCAAATAGGACCTTTTCACCTACAAATACCTCTTTTATCCCCAAAAGAGGACAGTTTCTTCCAGACATGCCACATTTCTCCCAAATATATCACATCTTCTCCAAGAAATAACAGGTTTCCCCCTTCAAATAGGACCTTTTCACCCACAAATACCTCTTTTATCCCCAAAGGAGGACAGTTTCTTCCTGACATGCCACATTTCTCCCAAACATATCACATCTTCTCCAAGAAATACCACGTTTCCCCCTTCAAATAGGACCTTATCACCCACAAATACCTCTTTTATCCCCAAAATAGGACAGTTTCTTCCAGAAATGCCACATTTCTCCCAAATATATCACATCTTCTCCAAGAAATACCAGGTTTCCCCCTTCAAAAGGACCTTTTCAACCACAAATACCTGTTTTATCCCCAAAAGAGGACAGTTTCTTCCAGAAATGCCAGATTTCTCCCAAATATATCACATCTTTTCAAAGAAATACCAGGTTTCCCTCTTCAAATAGGACCTTTTCACCCACAAATACCTCTTTTATCCCCAAAACAGGACAGTTTCTTCCAGAAATGCCACATTTCTCCCAAATATATCACATCTCCAAGAAATACCAGGTTTCCTCCTGAAATAGGACCTTGTCACCCACAGATTCCTGTTTTATCCCTTTGTTCCGAGCGACTTTTCGTTTTGGAGTGTTTATCCGCTGCTACACTTCAGCATTCTGTGACGAATAAAATAGAAGAGGAAAGCCCCACTAATAAGGCAGCTAGAAGGTCCAGTAGCCACACACATTGTGCTTTCAGGGAGGACGTTCCAGAAAGTCGAGAGTTGTGGCTTCTTTCCTGCGGAGAAAAATACCCCTGTTTTCAGGCATTGCAGGACGCTGAATTCGCACCTTCTCGGCATTTCAATACCGCTCCTTCGCTCTCGTGGCTCGAAAGCGGCACTCGCTCTGAACCGCTCCGGAGAGTCTGCAGTTGCTGTCCGGTCCATCGCGGTTCTGCCCGAGTGCCGCTTGCAGCCTTCAGCAGCGCTCTCGTTTCTCTCGGATGCCGGGAAAGAGCGACTTCAGCCGGATGCTTTGCTCCGACGAGTGAGCGGCTTCTTCTGCGCACATCGCAATGGAGCGCTTCTGACTTCTCCATGTGTCCATGCAGAATGCACTACGCTTCTCTCTCATTCTTATCCCTTTCTTCCGAGCGACATTTCGTTTTGGAGTGTTTATCCGATGCTACACTTCAGCATTCTGTGACGAATAGAGTAGAAGTGGAAACCACACTAATAAGTGATCTAGAAGTTCGAGGAGCGACACACGTTGTGCTTTCAGGGAGGACGTTCCAGAAAGTCGAGAGTTGTGGCTTCTTTCCTGCGGAGAAAAAATCCCCTGTTTTCAGGCAATGCAGGACGCTGAATTCGCTCCTTCTCGGCATTTCAATACCGCTCCTTCGCTCTCGTGGCTCGAAAGCGGCACTCGCGCTGAACCGCTCCGGAGAGTCTGCAGTTGCTGTCCGGTCCATCGCGGTTCTGCCCCAGTGCCGCTTGCAGCCTTCAGCAGCGCTCTCGTTTCTCTCGGATGCCGGGAAAGAGCGACTTCAGCCGGATGCTTTGCTCCGACGAGTGAGCGGCTTCTTCTGCGCACATCGCAATGGAGAGCTTCTGACTTCTCCATGTGTCCATGCAGAATGCACTACGCTTCTCTCTCATTCTTATCCCTTTCTTCCGAGCGACATTTCGTTTTGGAGTGTTTATCCGCTGCTACACTTCAGCATTCTGTGACGAATAGAGTAGAAGAGAAAAGCCCCACTAATAAGGCAGCTAGAAGTTCGAGGAGCAACGCATGTAGTGCTTTCGGGGAGGACGTTCCAGAAAGTCGAGAGTTGTGGCTTCTTTCCTGCGGAGAAAAAACCCCCTGTTTTCAGGCAATGCAGTAGGCTGAATTCGCTCGTTCTCGGCATAGGAATGCCGCTCCTCCTCTCTCGTGGCTCGAAAGCGGCATTTGCGCTGAACCACACCGGACAGTCTGCAGTTGCAGACTACTGAATAGCCTGAAAACAGGGGGTTTTATCTCCGCAGGAAACAAGCCACAACTCTCGACTTTCTGGAACGTCCTCCCTGAAAGCACTACGTGTGTCGCTCCTCGAACTTCTAGCTGCCTTATTAGTGGGGCTTTTCCCTTCTACTCTATTCGTCACAGAATGCTGAAGTGTAGCATCGGATAAACACTCCAAAACGAAATGTCGCTCAGAAAAAGGGATAAGAAAGAGAGAAGCGTAGTGCATTCTGCATGGACACATGGAGAAGTCAGAAGCTCTCCATTGCGATGTGCGCAGAAGAGGCCGCTCACTTGCCTGAGAAAAGCATCCGGCTGAAGTCGCTCTTTCCCGGCATCCGAGAGAAACGAGAGCGCTGCTGAAGGCTGCAAGCGGCACTCGGGCAGAACCGCGATGGACCGGCCAGCAACTGCAGACTCTCCGGAGCGGTTCAGCGCGAGTGCCGCTTTCGAGCCACGAGAGCGAAGGAGCGGTATTGAAATGCCGAGAAGGAGCGAATTCAGCGTCCTGCATTGCCTGAAAACAGGGGGTTTTTTCTCCGCAGGAAAGAAGCCACAACTCTCGACTTTCTGGAACGTCCTCCCTGAAAGCACAACGTGTGTGGCTACTGGACCTTCTAGCTGCCTTATTAGTGGGGCTTTTCTCTTCTACTCTATTCGTCACAGAATGCTGAAGTGTAGCATCGGATAAACACTCCAAAACGAAATGTCGCTCGGAAGGAAGGGATAAGAAAGAGAGAGAAGCGTAGTGCATTCTGCATGGACACATGGAGAAGTCAGAAGCGCTCCATTGCGATGTGCGCAGAGGAAGCCGCTCACTCGTCGGAGAAAAGCATCCGGCTGAAGTCGCTCTTTCCCGGCATCCGAGAGAAACGAGAGCGCTGCTGAAGGCTGCAAGCGGCACTCGGGCAGAACCGCGATGGACCGGACAGCAACTGCAGACTCTCCGGAGCGGTTCAGAGCGAGTGCCGCTTTCGAGCCACGAGAGCGAAGGAGCGGTATTGAAATGCCGAGAAGGAGCGAATTCAGCGTCCTGCATTGCCTGAAAACAGGGTTTTTTTTCTCCGCAGGAAAGAAGCCACAACTCTCGACTTTCTGGAACGTCCTCCCTGAAAGCACAATGTGTGTGGCTACTGGACCTTCTAGCTGCCTTATTACTGGGGCTTTTCTCTTCTATTTTATTCGTCACAGAATGCTGAAGTGTAGCATCGGATAAACACTCCAAAACGAAATGTAGCTCGGAAGAAAGGGATAAAACAGGAATCTGTGGGTGACAAGGTCCTATTTCAGGAGGAAACCTGGTATTTCTTGGAGATGTGATATATTTGGGAGAAATGTGGCATTTCTGGAAGAAACTGTCCTGTTTTGGGGATAAAAGAGGTATTTGTGGGTGAAAAGGTCCTATTTCAGGAGGAATCCTGGTATTTCTTGGAGAAGATGTGATATATTTGGGAGAAATGTGGCCTTTCTATAAGAAACTGTCCCCTTTTGGGGATCAAAGAGGTATTTGTGGGTGAAAAGGTACTATTTGAAGGGGAAAACCTGGAATTTCTTGGAGGAGATGTGATCTATTTGGGAGAAATGTGGCATTTCTGGAAGAAACTGTCCTATTTTGGGGATAAAAGAGGTACTTGTGGGTGAAAAGGTCCTATTTGAAGGGGGTATCCTGGCATTTCTTGGAGAAGATGTGATATGTTTGGGTGAAATGTGGCATTTCTGGAAGAAACTGTTCTATTTTGGGGATAAAAGAGGTACTTGTGGGTGATAAGGCCCTATTTGAAGGGGGTATCCTGGTATTTCTTGGAGAAGATGTGATATATTTGGGTGATATGTGGCATTTCTGGAAGAAAATGTCCTATTTGGGGGGAGAAGGGTGGTACTTGTGGGAGAAAAGTTCCTATTTCAGGAGGAATTCTGGTATTTCTTGGAGGAGATGTGATCTATTTGGGAGAAATGTGGCCTTTCTGGAAGAAACTGTCCTCTTTTGGGGATAAAACAGGTATTTGTGGGTGAAAAGGTCTTATTTGAAGGGGGAAAGCTGGTATTTCTTGGAGAAGATGTGATATATTTGGGAGAAATCTGGCATTTCAAGAAGAAACTGTCCTCTTTTGGGGATAAAACAGGTATTTGTGGGTGAAAATTTCCTATTTGAAGGGGGAAACCTGGTATTTCTTGGAGAAGATATGATATATTTGGGAGAAATGTGGCATTTCTGGAAGAAACTGTCCTCTTTTGGGGATAAAAGAGGTATTTGTGGGTGAAAAGGTCCTATTTGAAGGCGGAAACCTGGTATTTCTTGGAGAAGATGTGATATATTTGGGAGAAATCTGGCATTTCTGGAAGAATATGTTCAATTTGAGGGATAAAAAAGGTATTTGTGGTCGAAAAGGTCCTATTTGAAGGGGGAAACCTGGTATTTCTTGGAGAAGATGTGATATATTTGGGAGAAATGTGGCATGTCTGGAAGAAACTGTCCTCTTTTGGGGATAAAAGAGGTATTTGTGGGTGAGGAGGTCCTATTTGAAGGGGGAAACCTGGTATTTCTTTGAGAAGATGTGGTATATTTGGGAGAAATGTGGCATTTCTGGAAGAAACTGTCCTATTTTGGGGATAAAACAGGTATTTGTGGGTGAAAACGTTGTATTTGAAGGGGGAAAGCTGTTATTTCTTGGAGAAGATGTGATCTATTTGGGAGAAATGTGGCCTTTCTGGAAGAAACTGTCCTATTTTGGGGATAAAAGAGGTATTTGTGGGTTAAAAGGTCCTATTTGAAGGGGGAACCCCGGTATTTCTTGGAGAAGATGTGATATATTTGGGAGAAATGTGGCATGTCTGGAAGAAACTGTCCACTTTTGGGGATAAAAGAGGTATTTGTGGGTGAAAACGTTGTATTTGAAGAGGGAACCCTGGTATTTCTTGGAGAAGATGTGATCTATTTGGGAGAAATGTGGCATTTCCTGAAGAAAGTGTCCTGTTTTGGTGATAAAAGAGGTATTTGTGGGTGAAAAGGTCCTATTTGAAGGGGGAAAGCTGGTATTTCTTGGAGAAGATGTGATTTATTTGGGAGAAATGTGGCATGTCTGGAAGAAATTGTCCAATTTGGGGGGAGAAGGCTGGTAGTTTTGGGTGAGAAGGTCCTATTTCAGGAGGAATCCTGGTATTTCTTGGAGAAGATGTGATATATTTGGGAGAAATGTGGCATTTCTGGAAGAAAATGTCCAATTTGGAGGAGAAGGCTGGTAGTTTTGGGTGAGAAGGTCCTATTTCAGGAGGAATCCTGGCATTTCTTGGAGAAGATGTGATATATTTGGGAGAAATGTGGCCTTTCCGGAAGAAACTGTCCTCTTTTGGGGATAAAAGAGGTATTAGTGGGTGAAAAGGTCCTATTTCCCCGGGGAAACCTGGTATTTCTTGGAGAAGATGTGATCTATTTGGGAGAAATGTGGCATTTCTGGAAGAAAATGTCCTCTTTTGGGGATAAAAGAGGTATTTCATGCAGAAAAGGTCCTAATTCAAGGGGGAAACCTGGTATTTCTTGGAGAAGATGTGATATATTTGGGAGGAATGTGGCATTTCTGGAAGAAACTGTCGTATTTTGGGCATAAAACAGGTATTTGTGGTTGAAAAGGTCCTATTTGAAGGGGGAAAGCTGGTATTTCTTGGAGAAGATGTGATATATTTGGGAGAAATCTGGCATATCTGGAAGAAACTGTCCTATTTGAGGGATAAAAGAGGTATGTGTGGGTGAAAAGGTCCTATTTCAGGAGGAATCCTGGTATTTCTTGGAGAAGATGTGATATATTTGGGAGAAATGTGGCCATTCTATAAGAAACTGTCCTCTTTTGGGGATCAAAGAGGTATTTGTGGGTGAAAAGGTCCTATTTGAAGGGGGAAACCTGGTATTTCTTGGAGAAGATGTGATATATTTGGGAGAAATGTGGCATGTCTGGAAGAAACTGCCCTATTTTGGGGATAAAAGAGGTATTTGTGGGTGAAAAGGTCCTATTTGAAGGGGGAAACCTGGTATTTCTTGGAGAAGATGTGGTATATTTGGGAGAAATCAGGCATTTCTGGAAGAAACTGTCCTATTTTGGGGATAAAACAGGTATTTGTGGGTGAAAACGTTGTATTTGAAGGGGGAAACCTGGTATTTCTTGGAGAAGATGTGATATATTTGGGAGAAATCTGGCATTTCTGGAAGAAACTGTCCTATTTGGGGGATAAAAGACGTATTTGTGGGTGAAAAGGTCCTATTTGAAGGGGGAAACCTGGTATTTCTTGGAGAAGATGTGATATATTTGGGAGAAATGTGGCATTTCTGGAAGAAACTGTCCTCTTTTGGGGATAAAAGAGGTATTTGTGGGTGAAAAGGTCCTATTTGAAGGGGGAACCCTGTTATTTCTTGGAGAAGATGTGATATATTTGGGAGAAAAGTGGCATGTCTGGAAGAAGCTGTCCTATTTTGGGGATAAAAGAGGTATTTGTGGGTGAAAAGGTCCTATTTGAAGGGGGAAACCTGGTATTTCTTGGAGAAGATGTGATATATTTGGGAGAAATGTGGCCTTTCTGGAAGAAACTGTCCTCTTTTGGGGATAAACGAGGTATTTGTGGGAGAAAAGGTCCTATTTGAAGGGGGAAAGCTGGTATTTCTTGGAGAAGATGTGATCTATTTGGGAGAAATCTGGCATTTCTGGAAGAAACTGTCCTATTTTGGGGGGAGAAGGCTGGTATTTGTGGGAGAAAAGGTCCTATTTCAGGAGGAATCCTGGTATTTCTTGGAGAAGATGTGATATATTTGGGAGAAATGTGGCATTTCTGGAAGAAACTGTCCTCTTTTGGGGATAAAAGAGGTATTTGTGGGTGATAAGGTCCTATTTGAAGGGGGAAAGCTGGTATTTCTTGGAGAAGATGTGATATATTTGGGAGAAATCTGGCATTTCTGGAAGAAACTGTCCTATTTGGGGGGAGAAGGCTGGTATTTGTGGGGGAAAAGGTCCTATTTCAGGAGGAATCCTGGTATTTCTTGGAGAAGATGTGATCTATTTGGGAGAAATGTGGCATTTCTGGAAGAAACTGTCGTATTTTAGGGATAAAAGAGGTATTTCTGGGTGAAAAGGTCCTATTTCAGGAGGAATCCTGGTATTTCTTGGAGAAGATGTGATATATTTGGGAGAAATGTGGCCTTTCTTTAAGAAACTGTCCTCTTTTGGGGATCAAAGAGGTATTTGTGGGTGAAAAGGTCCTATTTGAAGGGGGAAACCTGGTATTTCTTGGAGAAGATGTGATCTATTTGGGAGAAATGTGGCATGTCTGGAAGAAACTGTCCTATTTGGGGGGATAAAAGAGGTATTTGTGGGTGAAAAGGTCCTATTTGAAGGGGGTATCCTGGTATTTCTTGGAGAAGATATGATATTTTTGGGTGATATGTGGCATGTCTGGAAGAAAATGTCCTATTTGGGGGGAGAAGGGTGGTACTTGTGGGAGAAAAGTTCCTATTTCAGGAGGAATTCTGGTATTTCTTGGAGGAGATGTGATCTATTTGGGAGAAATGTGGCATTTCCTGAAGAAAGTGTCCTGTTTTGGTGATAAAACAGGTATTTGTGGGTGAAAAGGTCCTATTTGAAGGGGGAAAGCTGGTATTTCTTGGAAAAGATGTGATTTATTTGGGAGAAATATGGCATGTCTGAAAGAAAATGTCCAATTTGGGGGGAGAAGGCTGGTAGTTTTGGGTGAGAAGGTCCTATTTCAGGAGGAATCCTGGTATTTCTTGGAGAAGATGTGATATATTTGGGAGAAATGTGGCATTTCTGGAAGAAAATGTCCTATTTGGGGGGAGAAGGCAGGTAGTTTTGGGTGAGAAGGTCCTATTTCAGGAGGAATCCTGGCATTTCTTGGAGAAGATGTGATCTATTTGGGAGAAATGTGGCCTTTCCGGAAGAAACTGTCCTATTTTGGGGATAAAAGAGGTATTTGTGGGTGAAAAGGTCCTATTTGAAGGGGGAAAGCTGGTATTTCTTGGAGAAGATGTGATATATTTGGGAGAAATGTGGCCTTTCTGGAAGAAAATGTCCTCTTTTGGGGATAAAAGAGGTATTTCATGGAGAAAAGGTCCTAATTCAAGGGGGAAACCTGGTATTTCTTGGAGAAGATGTGATATATTTGGGAGGAATGTGGCATTTCTGGAAGAAACTGTCGTATTTTGGGCATAAAACAGGTATTTGTGGTTGAAAAGGTCCTATTTGAAGGGGGAAACCTGGTATTTCTTGGAGAAGATGTGATCTATTTGGGAGAAATGTGGCATTTCTGGAAGAAACTGTCCTATTTGAGGGATAAAAGAGGTATTTGTGGGTGAAAAGGTCGTATTTCAGGAGGAATCCTGGTATTTCTTGGAGAAGATGTGATATATTTGGGAGAAATGTGGCCATTCTATAAGAAACTGTCGTATTTTGGGGATAAAAGAGGTATTTGTGGGTGAAAAGGTCCTATTTGAAGGGGGAAACCTGGTATTTCTTGGAGAAGATGTGATATATTTGGGAGAAATGTGGCATTCCTGGAAGAAACTGTCCTCTTTTGGGGATAAAAGAGGTATTTGTGGGTGAAAAGGTCCTATTTGAAGTTGGAAACCTGGTATTTCTTGGAGAAGATGTGATGTGTTTGGGAGAAATGTGGCATTTCTGGAAGAAACTGTCCTATTTTGGGGATAAAAGAGGTACTTGTGGGTGAAAAGGTCCTATTTGAAGGGGGAAACCTGGTATTTCTTGGAGAAGATGTGATATATTTGGGAGAAATGTGGCATTTCTGGAAGAATATGTTCAATTTGAGGGATAAAACAGGTATTTGTGGTCGAAAAGGTCCTATTTGAAGGGGGAACCCTGGTATTTCTTGGAGAAGATGTGGTATATTTGGGAGAAATGTGGCATGTCTGGAAGAAACTGTCCTCTTTTGGGGATAAAAGAGGTATTTCATGGAGAAAAGGTCCTATTTGAAGGGGGAAACCTGTTATTTCTTGGAGAAGATGTGATATATTTGGGAGAAATGAGGCATTTCTGGAAGAAACTGTCCAATTTGTGGGGAGAAGCCTGGTGTTTGTGGGTGAGAAGGTCCTATTTCAGGAGGAATCCTGGTATTTCTTGGAGAAGATGTGATATATTTGGGAGAAATGTGGCATTTCTGGAAGAAACTGTCCTCTTTTGGGGATAAAAGAGGTATTTGTGGGTGATAAGGTCCTATTTGAAGGGGGAAACCTGGTATTTCTTGGAGAAGATGTGATCTATTTGGGAGAAATGTGGCATTTCTGGAAGAAACTGTCCTCTTTTGGGGATAAAAGAGGTATGTGTGGGTGAAAAGGTCCTATTTGAAGGGGGAAACCTGGTATTTCTTGGAGAAGATGTGATATATTTGGGAGAAATGTGGCATGTCTGGAAGAAAATGTCCTATTTGGGGGGAGAAGGCTGGTACTTGTGGGAGAAAAGGTCCTATTTCAGGAGGAATCCTGGTATTTCTTGGAGGAGATGTGATATGTTTGGGAGAAATGTGGCTTTTCTGGAAGAAACTGTCCTCTTTTGGGGATAAAAGAGGTATTTGTGGGTGAAAAGGTCCTATTTGAAGGGGGAAAGCTGGTATTTCTTGGAGAAGATGTGGTATATTTGGGAGAAATGTGGCATTTCTGGAAGAAACTGTCCTGTTTTGGGGATAAAAGAGGTATTTGTGGGTGAAAAGGTCCTATTTGAAGGGGGAAACGTGGTATATCTTGGAGAAGATGTGATATATTTGGGAGAAATGTGGCATGTCTGGAAGAAACTGTCCTATTTGAGGGATAAAAGAGGTACTTGTGGGTGAAAAGGTCGTATTTGAAGGGGGAAACATGGTATTTCTTGGAGAAGATGTGATATATTTGGGAGAAATGTAGCATGACTGGAAGAAACTGTCCTCTTTTGGGGATAAAAGAGGTATTTGTGGGTGAAAAGGTCCTATTTGAAGGGGGAAAGCTGGTATTTCTTGGAGAAGATGTGATATGTTTGGGAGAAATGTGGCATGTCAGGAAGAAACTGTCCTATTTGGGGGGAGAAGGCTGGTATTTGTGGTAGAAAAGGTCCTCTTTCAGGAGGAATCCTGGTATTTCTTGGAGAAGATGATATATATTTGGAAGAAATGTGGCCTTTCTGGAAGAAACTGTCCTCTTTTGTGGATAAAAGAGGTATTTCATGGAGAAAAGTTCCTAATTCAAGGGGGAAACCTGGTATTTCTTGGAGAAGATGTGATATATTTGGGTGAAATCTGGCATTTCTGGAAGAAACTGTCCTCTTTTGGGGATGAAACAGGTATTTGTGGGTGAGAAGGTCGTATTTGAAGGGGGAACCCTGGTATTTCTTGGAGAAGATGTGATATATTTGGGAGAAATCTGGCATTCCTGGAAGAAACTGTCCTCTTTTGGGGATAAAAGAGGTTTTTTTGGGGAAAAGGTCCTATTTGAAGGGGGAAACGTGGTATTTCTTGGAGAAGATGTGATATATTTGGGAGAAATGTGGCATTTCTGGAAGAAATTGTCCTCTTATGAGGAAAGAACAGGTATTTGTGGGTGAAAAGGTCCTATTTGAAGGGGGAAAGCTGGTAATTCTATGAGAAGATGTGATATATTTGGGAGAAATGTGGCATGTCTGGCAGAAAATGTCCTATTTGGGGGGAGAAGGTTGGTATTTGTGGGAGAAAAGTTCCTATTTCCGGAGGAATCCTGGTATTTCTTGGAGGAGATATGATATGTTTGGGAGAAATGTGCCATTTCTGGAAGAAAGAATCATAGAATCATAGAATCATAGAATCACAAGGTTGGAAACGACCTATAAGATCATCTAGTCCAACCGTCTTCACACTGCCACTGCTTCACAAGCACTAAACCATATCTCGCAGCTCCTCGTCCAGGCGCCTCTTGAACACTGCCAGAGATGGCGACTCCACCACCTCCCTTGGCAGGCCATTCCAGTGCCTGACCACTCTCTGAGAGAAGAAGTTCTTCCTTAAGTCTAACCTAAACCTCTTCTGGTACAACTTGTGGCCATTCCCCCGGGTCCTGTTCGTTGCCTGGGAGAAGAGGCCAAACCCCTCTTCTCCACAACCTCCCTTCAGGAAGTTGTAGAGTGCAATGAGGTCTCCCCTGAGCCTCCTCTTCTCCAAACTAAACAATCCCAGCTCCCTCAGCCGCTCCTCATAGGACTTGTGCTCCAGACCCCTCACCAGTTTTGTTGCCCTTCTCTGGACACGCTCCAGGGCCTCAATGTCTTTTCTGTAGTGAGGGGCCCAAAACTGAACACAGTACTCAAGGTGCGGCCTCACCAGTGCTGAGTACAGGGGGATGATCACCTCCTTGCTCCTACTGGCCACACTATTTCTAATGCAGGCCAGGATGCCGTTGGCCCTCTTGGCCACCTGGGCACACTGTCGGCTCATGTTCAGCCGAGCATCGACCAACACCCCCAGGTCCCTTTCCTCTTCACAATCAACCAGCCACTCATCCCCAAGCCTATAGCGCTGCATGGGGTTGTTGCGGCCAAAGTGCAGGACCCGGCACTTGGCCTTGTTGAACCTCATTCCATTCGTTTCAGCCCAGCGATCCAGCTTATCTAAGTCCCTCTGAAGGGCCTCCCTACCCTCAGGCAGATCCACACCACCTCCCAGCTTGGTGTCATCTGCAAACTTACTGAGGGTACACTCAATCCCCTCGTCTAGGTCATCAATAAAGATATTAAACAAGATGGGCCCCAGTACCGACCCCTGGGGGACACCACTCGTAACAGGTCGCCAGCTGGACTTCGCTCCATTAACCACCACCCGTTGAGCACGGCCCTCGAGCCAGTTTCTTACCCAAAGGAGCGTGTACCTGTCCAGGCCACGGGCAGCCAGCTTCCCCAGAAGAAGCCTGTGAGAGACCATGTCAAAGGCTTTGCTGAAGTCTAGGTAGACTACATCAACAGCCTTTCCCTCATCTACCAGTCTGGTCACCCAGTCATAGAAGGAGATGAGGTTGGTCAAGCACGACCTGCCTTTCATGAACCCATGCTGGCTGGGCCTGATGCCCCGGGCACCACGCACATGCCGTGCGATCTCCCCCAAGATGATTTGCTCCATTACTTTCCCCGGTACCGAGGTCAGGCTGACAGGCCTATAGTTCCCCGGATCCTCCTTACGGCCCTTCTTGAAGATGGGAGTCACATCAGCAAGCCTCCAATCCTCTGGGACCTCTCCAGTTAACCAGGAGCGCTGATAGATGGCCGAGAGCGGCTCAGCAATCACCCCCGCCAGCTCCCTCAGCACCCGAGGGTGTAGGCCATCCGGTCCCATGGACTTGTGACAGTCCAGATGGAGGAGGAGTTCTCTGACTGTCTCCACCTGAATCGCTGGGGGTGCTTCCTGAGTAGCATCACAGACTTCCAGATCAGGGCATAAAATGCCCAGAGGATAACTGGTCTGGCTAAAGGCAGATGTAAAGAAAGCATTGAGGACCTCAGCCTTCTCCTTGTCCTCAGTGGCCACATTCCCTGCTGCACCAAGTAAAGGATGAGAATTGTCCTTGGTTCTTCCTTTGCTGTTGATATATTTATAAAAGGATTTTTTATTGTCTTTCACTGCAGTGGCCAATCTAAGTTCAAGTTGGGCTTTTGCCTTCCTAACGTCCTCCCTGCATACCTTAGCTACTTCCTTGTAATCTCCCCAACTAGCCTGTCCCTTCTTCCAGAGGACATAGACTCTCTTTTTCTCCCTGAGTCTCAACAGCAGTTCCCGGCTCATCCACGCCGGTCGCCTACCCCTGCGGCTCGCCTTACGGCACTCAGGGACAGCCTGTTCTTGCGCCTTTAAGATTTCCATCTTGAGGAGCGTCCAGGCGTCCTGGACCCCTTTACCCTTAAGAACCGACTCCCAAGGGACCCGTGCTACAAGCGCCCTGAACAGATCAAAGTCCGCCCTCTGGAAGTTCAAGAAAGTAGTTCTGCTGGTCACTCTCTTGACACCTCCAACAATAGAGAATTCTACAGTTCTATGATCGCTCTGCCCAAGACAGTCCCCAACCTTCACATCTCCCACCAGTCCTTCTCTGTTAGCGAAGATCAGGTCCAGCAGGGCACCACCCCTGGTAGGCTCTCCTACCAGTTGCGTAAGGAAGCTATCCTCTACACACTCTAAAAACCTCCTGGACTGTTTCCTCTGTGCTGTATTATACTTCCAACATATATCAGGGAAGTTGAAGTCTCCCATGAGAACAAGCGCTGGCGATCGCGTGACTTCCACGAGCTGCTCATAGAAAGCTTCATCCAACTCTTCATCCTGGTTAGGCGGTCTATAGCAGACCCCAACCAAGATGTCGCCACTACAGGCCTTCCCCCTGATCCTTACCCACAGACACTCCACTCTGTCATTACGAAGCCCAAGCTCTTCAACATCAAAACAGTCTTTGATATAAAGGGCCACACCACCACCCTTCTTTCCTCGTCTATCCCTTCTAAAGAGCTTGTAACCTTCTATCACAGCACTCCAGTCATGGGAGTGGTCCCACCATGTTTCCGTAACAGCAACAAGGTCATAATTCGCCTGATTCACAATCACTTCCAACTCATCCTTCTTGTTGCTCATGCTGCGTGCATTGGTATAGATGCACTTCAGTCGAGTCCTGTTTTGGGGATAAAAGAGGTATTTGTGGGTGAAAAGGTCCTATTTGAAGGGGGAAACCTGGTATTTCTTGGAGAAGATGTGATATGTTTGGGAGAAATATGGCATTTCTGGAAGAAACTGTCCTCTTTTGGGGATAAAACAGGTATTTGTGGGTGAAAAGGTCCTATTTCCAGGGGGAAAGCTGGTATTTCTTGGAGAAGATGTGATCTATTTGGGAGAAATGTAGCATGACTGGAAGAAACTGTCCTCTTTTGGGGATAAAAGAGGTATTTGTGGGTGAAAAGGTCCTATTTGAAGGGGGAAAGCTGGTATTTCTTGGAGAAGATGTGATATGTTTGGGAGAAATGTGGCATGTCAGGAAGAAACTGTCCTATTTGGGGGGAGAAGGCTGGTATTTGTGGTAGAAAAGGTCCTCTTTCAGGAGGAATCCTGGTATTTCTTGGAGAAGATGTGATATATTTGGGAGAAATGTGGCATGTCAGGAAGAAACTGTCCTATTTGGGGGGAGAAGGCTGGTATTTGAGGGAGAAAAGGTCCTCTTTCAGGAGGAATCCTGGTATTTCTTGGAGAAGATGTGATATATTTGGGAGAAATGTGGCATGTCTGGAAGAAACTGTCCTATTTGAGGGATAAAAGAGGTATTTGTGGGAGAAAAGGTCGTATTTGAAGGGGGAAAGCTGGTATTTCTTGGAGAAGATGATATATATTTGGGAGAAATCAGGCATTTCTGGAAGAAACTGTCCTATTTTGGGGATAAAAGAATTTTTTGTGGGTGAAAAGGTCCTATTTGAAGGGGGAAAGCTGGTAATTCTATGAGAAGATGTGATATGTTTGGGAGAAATGTGGCATTTCTGGCAGAAACTGTCCTCTTCTGGGGATAAAACAGGTATTTGTCGGTGAAAAGGTCCTATTTGAAGGGGGAACCCTGGTATTTCTTGGAGAAGATGTGATATATTTGGGAGAATTGTGGCATGTCTGGAAGAAACTGTCCTCTTTTGGGGATCAAACAGGTATTTGTGGGTGAAAAGGTCCTATTTGAAGGGGGAAACGTGGCATTTCTTGGAGAAGATGTGATATATTTGGGAGAAATGAGGCATTTCTTGAGGAAACTGTCCTCTTTTGGGGATAAAACAGGTACTTGTGGGTGAAAAGGTCCTATTTGAAGGGAGAAACCTGGTATTTCTTGGAGAAGATATGATATATTTGGGAGAAATATGGCATTTCTGGAAGAAAATGTCCTCTTTTGGGGATAAAACAGGTATTTGTGGGTGAAAAGGTCCTATTTGAAGGGGGAAAGCAGATATTTCTTGGAGAAGATGTGGTATATTTGGGAGAAATGTGGCCTTTCTGGAAGAAACTGTCCTCTTTTGGGGATAAAAGAGGTATTTGTGGGTGATAAGGTCCTATTTGAAGGGGGAAAGCTGGTATTTCTTGGAGAAGATGTGATATATTTGGGAGAAATGTGGCATTTCTGGAAGAAACTGTCCTCTTTTGGGGATAAAACAGGTATTTGTGGGTGAAAAGGTCCTATTTGAAGGGGGAAACCTGGTATTTCTTGGAGAAGATGTGATATATTTGGGAGAAATGTGGCATGTCTGGAAGAAACTGTCCTATTTGGGGGATAAAACAGGTATTTGTGGGTGAAGAGGTCCTATTTGAAGGGGGAAAGCTGGTATTTCTTGGAGAAGATGTGATCTATTTTGGAGAAATGTGGCCTTTCTGGAAGAAAATGTCCAATTTGGGGGGAGAACGCTGGTAGTTTTCGGTGAGAAGGTCCTATTTCAGGAGGAATCCCGGTATTTCTTGGAGAAGATGTGATATATTTGGGAGAAATCTGGCCTTTCTGGAAGAAAATGTCCAATTTGGCGGGAGAAGTCTGGTAGTTTTGGGTGAGAAGGTCCTATTTCAGAAGGAATCCTGGCATTTCCTGGAGAAGATGTGATATATTTGGGAGAAATGTGGCATTTCTGGAAGAAACTGTCCTCTTTTGGGGATAAAAGAGGTATTAGTGGTTGAAAAGGTCCTATTTGAAGGGGGAAACCTGGTATTTCTTGGAGAAGATGTGATATATTTGGGAGAAATGTGGCATGTTTGGAAAAAACTGTCCAATTTGGGGATAAAAGAGGTATTTGTGGGTGAGAAGGTCCTATTTGAAGGGGGAAACGTGGTATTTCTTGGAGAAGATGTGATATATTTGGGTGAAATCTGGCATTCCTGGAAGAAACTGTCCTCTTTTGGGGATAAAAGAGGTTTTTTTGGGGAAAAGGTCCTATTTGAAGGGGGAAACGTGGTATTTCTTGGAGAAGATGTGATATATTTGTGGGAGAAATGTGGCATTTCTGGAAGAAACTGTCCTCTTACGAGGATAGAAAAGGTATTTGTGGGTGAAAAGGTCCTATTTCCAGGGGGAAACCTGGTATTTCTTGGAGAAGATGTGATATATTTGGTAGAAATGTGGCATGTCTGGAAGAAAATGTCCTATTTGGGGGGAGTAGGCTGGTATTTGTGGTAGAAAAGGTCCTCTTTCAGGAGGAATCCTGGTATTTCTTGGAGAAGATGTGATATATTTGGGAGAAATGTGGCATGTCTGGAAGAAACTGTCCTCTTTTGGGGATAAAACAGGTATTTGTGGGTGAAAAGGTCCTATTTGAAGGGGGAAACCTGGTATTTCTTGGAGAAGATGTGATATGTTTGGGAGAAATATGGCATTTCTGGAAGAAACTGTCGTATTTTGGGGATAAAACAGGTATTTGTGGGTGAAAAGGTCCTATTTGAAGTGGGAAAGCTGGTATTTCTTGGAGAAGATGTGATCTATTTGGGAGAAATGTGGCATGTCTGGAAGAAAGTGTCCTATTTTGGGGATAATGGAGGTATTTGTGGGTGAAAAGGTCCTATTTGAAGGGGGAAACCTGGTATTTCTTGGAGAAGATGTGGTATATTTGGGAGAAATGTGGCATTTCTGGAAGAAAGTGTCCTGTTTTGGGGATAAAACAGGTATTTGTGGGTGAAAAGGTCCTATTTGAAGGGGGAACCCTGTTATTTCTTGGAGAAGATGTGATATATTTGGGAGAAATGTGGCATGTCTGGAAGAAACTGTCCTATTTTGGGGATCAAAGAGGTATTTGTGGGTGGAAAGGTCCTATTTGAAGGGGGAAACGTGGTATTTCTTGGAGAAGATGTGATATATTTGGGAGAAATGTGGCATTTCTGGAAGAAACTGTCCTCTTATGGGGGAGAAGCCTGCTATTAGTGAGTGAAAAGGTCCTATTTGAAGGGGGAAAGCAGGTATTTCTTGGAGAAGATGTGATATATTTGGGAGAAATGTGGCATTTCTGGAAGAAACTGTCCTCTTTTGGGGATAAAACAGGTATTTGTGGGTGAAAAGGTCCTATTTGAAGGGGGAAACGTGGTATTTCTTGGAGAAGATGTGATATGTTTGGGAGAAATGTGGCATCTCAGAAAGAAACTGTCCTATTTGGGGGGAGAAGGCTGGTATTTGTGGGAGAAAAGGTCCTATCTGAAGGGGGAATGCAGGTATTTCTTGGAGAAGATGTGATATATTTGGGAGAAATGTGGCATGTCTGGAAAAAACTGTCCTATTTTGGAGATAAAGAGGTATTTGTGGGTGAAAAGGTCCTATTTGAAGGGGGAAACCTGGTATTTCTTGGAGAAGATGTGATCTATTTGGGAGAAATTTGGCATGTCTGGCAGAAACTGCCCTATTTGGGGGATAAAACAGGTATTTGTGGGAGAAAAGGTCCTATTTGAAGTGGGAAAGCTGGTATTTCATGGAGAAGATGTGATCTATTTGGGAGAAATGTGGCCTTTCAGGAAGAAAATGTCCAATTTGGGGGGAGAAGGCTGGTAGTTTTGGGTGAGAAGGTCCTCTTTCAGGAGGAATCCTGGCATTTCTTGGAGAAGATGTGATCTATTTGGGAGAAATGTGGCATTTCTGGAAGAAACTGTCCTCTTTTGGGGATAAAAGACGTATTTGAGTTTGAAAAGGTCCTATTTGAAGGGGGAAACGTGGTATTTCTTGGAGAAGATGTGATCTATTTGGGAGAAATGTGGCATTTCTGGAAGAAAATGTCCAATTTGGGGGGAGAACGCTGGTAGTTTTCGGTGAGAAGGTCCTATTTCAGGAGGAATCCTGGTATTTCTTGGAGAAGATGTGATATATTTGGGAGAAATCTGGCCTTTCTGGAAGAAAATGTCCAATTTGGGGGGAGAAGGCTAGTAGTTTTGGGTGAGAAGGTCCTATTTCAGGAGGAATCCTGGCATTTCTTGGAGAAGATGTGATATATTTGGGAGAAATGTGGCATTTCTGGAAGAAACAGTCCTCTTTTGGGATAAAAGAGGTATTAGTGGTTGAAAAGGTCCTATTTGAAGGGGGAAACCTGGTATATCTTGGAGAAGATGATATATATTTGGGAGAAATGTGGCATGTCTGGAAAAAACTGTCCTATTTTGGGGATAAAAGAGGTATTTGTCGGTGAGAAGGTCCTATTTGAAGGGGGAAACGTGGTATTTCTTGGAGAAGATGTGATATATTTGGGAGAAATCTGGCATTCCTGGAAGAAACTGTCCTCTTTTGGGGATAAAAGAGGTTTTTTTGGGGAAAAGGTCCTATTTGAAGGGGGAAACGCGGTATTTCTTGGAGAAGATGTGATATATTTGTGGGAGAAATGTGGCATGTCAGGAAGAAACTGTCCTCTTATGAGGATAGAACAGCTATTTGAAGGTGAAAAGGTCCTATTTCCAGGGGAAAACCTGGTATTTCTTGGAGAAGATGTGATATATTTGGTAGAAATGTGGCATTTCTGGAAGAAACTGTCCTCTTTTGGGGATAAAAGAGGTATTTGTGGGTGATAAGGTCCTATTTGAAGGGGGAAAGCTGGTATTTCTTGGAGAAGATGTGATCTATTTTGGAGAAATGTGGCCTTTCTGGAAGAAAATGTCCAATTTGGGGGGAGAACGCTGGTAGTTTTCGGTGAGAAGGTCCTATTTCAGGAGGAATCCCGGTATTTCTTGGAGAAGATGTGATATATTTGGGAGAAATCTGGCCTTTCTGGAAGAAAATGTCCAATTTGGCGGGAGAAGTCTGGTAGTTTTGGGTGAGAAGGTCCTATTTCAGAAGGAATCCTGGCATTTCCTGGAGAAGATGTGATATATTTGGGAGAAATGTGGCATTTCTGGAAGAAACTGTCCTCTTTTGGGGATAAAAGAGGTATTAGTGGTTGAAAAGGTCCTATTTGAAGGGGGAAACCTGGTATTTCTTGGAGAAGATGTGATATATTTGGGAGAAATGTGGCATGTTTGGAAAAAACTGTCCAATTTGGGGATAAAAGAGGTATTTGTGGGTGAGAAGGTCCTATTTGAAGGGGGAAACGTGGTATTTCTTGGAGAAGATGTGATATATTTGGGTGAAATCTGGCATGTCTGGAAGAAACTGTCCTCTTTTGGGGATAAAAGAGGTTTTTTTGGGGAAAAGGTCCTATTTGAAGGGGGAAACGTGGTATTTCTTGGAGAAGATGTGATATATTTGTGGGAGAAATGTGGCATTTCTGGAAGAAACTGTCCTCTTACGAGGATAGAAAAGGTATTTGTGGGTGAAAAGGTCCTATTTCCAGGGGGAAACCTGGTATTTCTTGGAGAAGATGTGATATATTTGGTAGAAATGTGGCATGTCTGGAAGAAAATGTCCTATTTGGGGGGAGTAGGCTGGTATTTGTGGTAGAAAAGGTCCTCTTTCAGGAGGAATCCTGGTATTTCTTGGAGAAGATGTGATATATTTGGGAGAAATGTGGCATGTCTGGAAGAAACTGTCCTCTTTTGGGGATAAAACAGGTATTTGTGGGTGAAAAGGTCCTATTTGAAGGGGGAAACCTGGTATTTCTTGGAGAAGATGTGATATGTTTGGGAGAAATATGGCATTTCTGGAAGAAACTGTCGTATTTTGGGGATAAAACAGGTATTTGTGGGTGAAAAGGTCCTATTTGAAGTGGGAAAGCTGGTATTTCTTGGAGAAGATGTGATCTATTTGGGAGAAATGTGGCATGTCTGGAAGAAAGTGTCCTATTTTGGGGATAAAAGAGGTATTTGTGGGTGAAAAGGTCCTATTTGAAGGGGGAAACCTGGTATTTCTTGGAGAAGATGTGGTATATTTGGGAGAAATGTGGCATTTCTGGAAGAAAGTGTCCTGTTTTGGGGATAAAACAGGTATTTGTGGGTGAAAAGGTCCTATTTGAAGGGGGAACCCTGGTATTTCTTGGAGAAGATGTGATATATTTGGGAGAAATGTGGCATGTCTGGAAGAAACTGTCCTATTTTGGGGATCAAAGAGGTATTTGTGGGTGGAAAGGTCCTATTTGAAGGGGGAAACGTGGTATTTCTTGGAGAAGATGTGATATATTTGGGAGAAATGTGGCATTTCTGGAAGAAACTGTCCTCTTATGGGGGAGAAGCCTGCTATTAGTGAGTGAAAAGGTCCTATTTGAAGGGGGAAAGCAGGTATTTCTTGGAGAAGATGTGATATATTTGGGAGAAATGTGGCATTTCTGGAAGAAACTGTCCTCTTTTGGGGATAAAACAGGTATTTGTGGGTGAAAAGGTCCTATTTGAAGGGGGAAACCTGGTATTTCTTTGAGAAGATGTGATCTATTTGGGAGAAATGTGGCATGTCTGGAAGAAACTGTCCTATTTGGGGGGAGAAGGCTGGTATTTGTGGGAGAAAAGGTCCTATCTGAAGGGGGAATGCAGGTATTTCTTGGAGAAGATGTGATATATTTGGGAGAAATGTGGCATGTCTGGAAAAAACTGTCCTATTTTGGAGATAAAGAGGTATTTGTGGGTGAAAAGGTCCTATTTGAAGGGGGAAACCTGGTATTTCTTGGAGAAGATGTGATCTATTTGGGAGAAATGTGGCATGTCTGGCAGAAACTGCCCTATTTGGGGGATAAAACAGGTATTTGTGGGAGAAAAGGTCCTATTTGAAGTGGGAAAGCTGGTATTTCATGGAGAAGATGTGATCTATTTGGGAGAAATGTGGCCTTTCAGGAAGAAAATGTCCAATTTGGGGGGAGAAGGCTGGTAGTTTTGGGTGAGAAGGTCCTCTTTCAGGAGGAATCCTGGCATTTCTTGGAGAAGATGTGATCTATTTGGGAGAAATGTGGCATTTCTGGAAGAAACTGTCCTCTTTTGGGGATAAAAGACGTATTTGAGTTTGAAAAGGTCCTATTTGAAGGGGGAAACGTGGTATTTCTTGGAGAAGATGTGATCTATTTGGGAGAAATGTGGCATTGCTGGAAGAAAATGTCCAATTTGGGGGAGAACGCTGGTAGTTTTCGGTGAGAAGGTCCTATTTCAGGAGGAATCCTGGTATTTCTTGGAGAAGATGTGATATATTTGGGAGAAATCTGGCCTTTCTGGAAGAAAATGTCCAATTTGGGGGGAGAAGGCTAGCAGTTTTGGGTGAGAAGGTCCTATTTCAGGAGGAATCCTGGCATTTCTTGGAGAAGATGTGATATATTTGGGAGAAATGTGGCATTTCTGGAAGAAACAGTCCTCTTTTGGGGATAAAAGAGGTATTAGTGGTTGAAAAGGTCCTATTTGAAGGGGGAAACCTGGTATTTCTTGGAGAAGATGATATATATTTGGGAGAAATGTGGCATGTCTGGAAAAAACTGTCCTATTTTGGGGATAAAAGAGGTATTTGTCGGTGAGAAGGTCCTATTTGAAGGGGGAAACGTGGTATTTCTTGGAGAAGATGTGATATATTTGGGAGAAATCTGGCATTCCTGGAAGAAACTGTCCTCTTTTGGGGATAAAAGAGGTTTTTTTGGGGAAAAGGTCCTATTTGAAGGGGGAAACGCGGTATTTCTTGGAGAAGATGTGATATATTTGTGGGAGAAATGTGGCATGTCAGGAAGAAACTGTCCTCTTATGAGGATAGAACAGATATCTGAAGGTGAAAAGGTCCTATTTCCAGGGGAAAACCTGGTATTTCTTGGAGAAGATGTGATATATTTGGTAGAAATGTGGCATGTCAGGAAGAAAATGTCCTATTTGGGGGGAGAAGGGTGGTATTTGTGGGAGAAAAGTTCCTATTTCAGGAGGAATCCTGGTATTTCTTGGAGGAGATGTGATATGTTTGGGAGAAATGTGCCATTTCTGGAAGAAACTGTCCTCTTTTGGGGATAAAACAGGTATTTGTGGGTGAAAAGGTCCTATTTGAAGGGGGAAAGCTGGTATTTCTTGGAGAAGATGTGATCTATTTGGGAGAAATGTGGCATGTCTGGAAGAAAGTGTCCTATTTTGGGGATAATGGAGGTATTTGTGGGTGAAAAGGTCCTATTTGAAGGGGGAAACCTGGTATTTCTTGGAGAAGATGTGATATATTTGGGAGAAATGTGGCATTTCTGGAAGAAACTGTCCTGTTTTGGGGATAAAACAGGTATTTGTGGGTGAAAAGGTCCTATTTGAAGGGGGAAAGCAGGTATTTCTTGGAGAAGATGTGGTATATTTGGGAGAAATGTGGCCTTTCTGGAAGAAACTGTCCTCTTTTGGGGATAAAAGAGGTATTTGTGGGTGATAAGGTCCTATTTGAAGGGGGAAAGCTGGTATTTCTTGGAGAAGATGTGATATATTTGGGAGAAATGTGGCATTTCTGGAAGAAACTGTCCTATTTTGGGGATAAAACAGGTATTTGTGGGTGAAAAGGTCCTATTTGAAGGGGGAAACCTGGTATTTCTTGGAGAAGATGTGATATATTTGGGAGAAATGTGGCATTCCTGGAAGAAACTGTCCTATTTGGGGGATAAAACAGGTATTTGTGGGTGAAGAGGTCCTATTTGAAGGGGGAAAGCTGGTATTTCTTGGAGAAGATGTGATCTATTTTGGAGAAATGTGGCCTTTCTGGAAGAAAGTGTCCAATTTGGGGGGAGAACGCTGGTAGTTTTCGGTGAGAAGGTCCTATTTCAGGAGGAATCCTGGTATTTCTTGGAGAAGATGTGATATATTTGGGAGAAATGTGGCCTTTCTGGAAGAAAATGTCCAATTTGGGGGGAGAAGGCTGGTAGTTTTGGGTGAGAAGGTCCTATTTCAGAAGGAATCCTGGCATTTCCTGGAGAAGATGTGATATATTTGGGAGAAATGTGGCATTTCTGGAAGAAACTGTCCTCTTTTGGGGATAAAAGAGGTATTAGTGGTTGAAAAGGTCCTATTTGAAGGGGGAAACCTGGTATTTCTTGGAGAAGAGGTGATATATTTGGGAGAAATGTGGCATGTCTGGAAAAAACTGTCCAATTTGGGGATAAAAGAGGTATTTGTGGGTGAGAAGGTCCTATTTGAAGGGGGAAACGTGGTATTTCTTGGAGAAGATGTGATATATTTGGGTGAAATCTAGCATTCCTGGAAGAAACTGTCCTCTTTTGGGGATAAAAGAGGTTTTTTTGGGGAAAAGGTCCTATTTGAAGGGGGAAACGCGGTATTTCTTGGAGAAGATGTGATATATTTGTGGGAGAAATGTGGCATTTCTGGAAGAAACTGTCCTCTTACGAGGATAGAAAAGGTATTTGTGGGTGAAAAGGTCCTATTTCCAGGGGAAAACCTGGTATTTCTTGGAGAAGATGTGATATATTTGGTAGAAATGTGGCATGTCTGGAAGAAAATGTCCTATTTGGGGGGAGAAGGGTGGTATTTTTGGGAGAAAAGTTCCTATTTCAGGAGGAATCCTGGTATTTCTTGGAGGAGATGTGATAGGTTTGGGAGAAATGTGGCATGTCTGGAAGAAACTGTCCTCTTTTGGGGATAAAACAGGTATTTGTGGGTGAAAAGGTCCTATTTGAAGGGGGAAACCTGGTATTTCTTGGAGAAGATGTGATATGTTTGGGAGAAATATGGCATTTCTGGAAGAAACTGTCCTCTTTTGGGGATAAAACAGGTATTTGTGGGTGAAAAGGTCCTATTTGAAGTGGGAAAGCTGGTATTTCTTGGAGAAGATGTGATCTATTTGGGAGAAATGTGGCATGTCTGGAAGAAAGTGTCCTATTTTGGGGATAATGGAGGTATTTGTGGGTGAAAAGGTCCTATTTGAAGGGGGAAACCTGGTATTTCTTGGAGAAGATGTGGTATATTTGGGAGAAATGTGGCATTTCTGGAAGAAAGTGTCCTGTTTTGGGGATAAAACAGTTATTTGTGGGTGAAAAGGTCCTATTTGAAGGGGGAACCCTGGTATTTCTTGGAGAAGATGTGATATATTTGGGAGAAATGTGGCATGTCTGGAAGAAACTGTCCTCTTTTGGGGATCAAAGAGGTATTTGTGGGTGGAAAGGTCCTATTTGAAGGGGGAAACGTGGTATTTCTTGGAGAAGATGTGATATATTTGGGAGAAATGTGGCATTTCTGGAAGAAACTGTCCTCTTATGGGGGAGAAGCCTGCTATTAGTGAGTGAAAAGGTCCTATTTGAAGGGGGAAAGCAGGTATTTCTTGGAGAAGATGTGATATATTTGGGAGAAATGTGGCATTTCTGGAAGAAACTGTCCTCTTTTGGGGATAAAACAGGTATTTGTGGGTGAAAAGGTCCTATTTGAAGGGGGAAACGTGGTATTTCTTGGAGAAGATGTGATATGTTTGGGAGAAATGTGGCATCTCAGGAAGAAACTGTCCTATTTGGGGGGAGAAGGCTGGTATTTGTGGGAGAAAAGGTCCTATCTGAAGGGGGAATGCAGGTATTTCTTGGAGAAGATGTGATATATTTGGGAGAAATGTGGCATGTCTGGAAAAAACTGTCCTATTTTGGAGATAAAGAGGTATTTGTGGGTGAAAAGGTCCTATTTGAAGGGGGAAACGTGGTATTTCTTGGAGAAGATGTGATCTATTTGGGAGAAATGTGGCATGTCTGGCAGAAACTGCCCTATTTGGGGGATAAAACAGGTATTTGTGGGAGAAAAGGTCCTATTTGAAGTGGGAAAGCTGGTATTTCTTGGAGAAGATGTGATCTATTTGGGAGAAATGTGGCCTTTCAGGAAGAAAATGTCCAATTTGGGGGGAGAAGGCTGGTAGTTTTGGGTGAGAAGGTCCTCTTTCAGGAGGAATCCTGGCATTTCTTGGAGAAGATGTGATCTATTTGGGAGAAATGTGGCATTTCTGGTAGAAACTGTCCTCTTTTGGGGATAAAAGACGTATTTGAGTTTGAAAAGGTCCTATTTGAAGGGGGAAACGTGGTATTTCTTGGAGAAGATGTGATCTATTTGGGAGAAATGTGGCCTTTCTGGAAGAAAATGTCCAATTTGGGGGGAGAACGCTGGTAGTTTTCGGTGAGAAGGTCCTATTTCAGGAGGAATCCTGGTATTTCTTGGAGAAGATGTGATATATTTGGGAGAAATCTGGCCTTTCTGGAAGAAAATGTCCAATTTGGGGGGAGAAGGCTAGTAGTTTTGGGTGAGAAGGTCCTATTTCAGGAGGAATCCTGGCATTTCTTGGAGAAGATGTGATATATTTGGGAGAAATGTGGCATTTCTGGAAGAAACAGTCCTCTTTTGGGGATAAAAGAGGTATTAGTGGTTGAAAAGGTCCTATTTGAAGGGGGAAACCTGGTATATCTTGGAGAAGATGATATATATTTGGGAGAAATGTGGCATGTCTGGAAAAAACTGTCCTATTTTGGGGATAAAAGAGGTATTTGTCGGTGAGAAGGTCCTATTTGAAGGGGGAAACGTGGTATTTCTTGGAGAAGATGTGATATATTTGGGAGAAATCTGGCATTCCTGGAAGAAACTGTCCTCTTTTGGGGATAAAAGAGGTTTTTTTGGGGAAAAGGTCCTATTTGAAGGGGGAAACGCGGTATTTCTTGGAGAAGATGTGATATATTTGTGGGAGAAATGTGGCATGTCAGGAAGAAACTGTCCTCTTATGAGGATAGAACAGCTATTTGAAGGTGAAAAGGTCCTATTTCCAGGGGAAAACCTGGTATTTCTTGGAGAAGATGTGATATATTTGGGAGAAATGTGGCATGTCAGGAAGAAAATGTCCTATTTGGGGGGAGAAGGGTGGTATTTGTGGGAGAAAAGTTCCTATTTCAGGAGGAATCCTGGTATTTCTTGGAGGAGATGTGATATGTTTGGGAGAAATGTGCCATTTCTGGAAGAAACTGTCCTCTTTTGGGGATAAAACAGGTATTTGTGGGTGAAAAGGTCCTATTTGAAGGGGGAAAGCTGGTATTTCTTGGAGAAGATGTGATCTATTTGGGAGAAATGTGGCATGTCTGGAAGAAAGTGTCCTATTTTGGGGATAATGGAGGTATTTGTGGGTGAAAAGGTCCTATTTGAAGGGGGAAACCTGGTATTTCTTGGAGAAGATGTGATATATTTGGGAGAAATGTGGCATTTCTGGAAGAAACTGTCCTGTTTTGGGGATAAAACAGGTATTTGTGGGTGAAAAGGTCCTATTTGAAGGGGGAAAGCAGGTATTTCTTGGAGAAGATGTGGTATATTTGGGAGAAATGTGGCCTTTCTGGAAGAAACTGTCCTCTTTTGGGGATAAAAGAGGTATTTGTGGGTGATAAGGTCCTATTTGAAGGGGGAAAGCTGGTATTTCTTGGAGAAGATGTGATATATTTGGGAGAAATGTGGCATTTCTGGAAGAAACTGTCCTATTTTGGGGATAAAAGTGGTATTTGTGGGTGAAAAGGTCCTATTTGAAGGGGGAAACCTGGTATTTCTTGGAGAAGATGTGATATATTTGGGAGAAATGTGGCATTCCTGGAAGAAACTGTCCTATTTGGGGGATAAAACAGGTATTTGTGGGTGAAGAGGTCCTATTTGAAGGGGGAAAGCTGGTATTTCTTGGAGAAGATGTGATCTATTTTGGAGAAATGTGGCCTTTCTGGAAGAAAATGTCCAATTTGGGGGGAGAACGCTGGTAGTTTTCGGTGAGAAGGTCCTATTTCAGGAGGAATCCTGGTATTTCTTGGAGAAGATGTGATATATTTGGGAGAAATGTGGCCTTTCTGGAAGAAAATGTCCAATTTGGGGGGAGAAGGCTGGTAGTTTTGGGTGAGAAGGTCCTATTTCAGAAGGAATCCTGGCATTTCCTGGAGAAGATGTGATATATTTGGGAGAAATGTGGCATTTCTGGAAGAAACTGTCCTCTTTTGGGGATAAAAGAGGTATTAGTGGTTGAAAAGGTCCTATTTGAAGGGGGAAACCTGGTATTTCTTGGAGAAGAGGTGATATATTTGGGAGAAATGTGGCATGTCTGGAAAAAACTGTCCAATTTGGGGATAAAAGAGGTATTTGTGGGTGAGAAGGTCCTATTTGAAGGGGGAAACGTGGTATTTCTTGGAGAAGATGTGATATATTTGGGTGAAATCTAGCATTCCTGGAAGAAACTGTCCTCTTTTGGGGATAAAAGAGGTTTTTTTGGGGAAAAGGTCCTATTTGAAGGGGGAAACGCGGTATTTCTTGGAGAAGATGTGATATATTTGTGGGAGAAATGTGGCATTTCTGGAAGAAACTGTCCTCTTACGAGGATAGAAAAGGTATTTGTGGGTGAAAAGGTCCTATTTCCAGGGGAAAACCTGGTATTTCTTGGAGAAGATGTGATATATTTGGTAGAAATGTGGCATGTCTGGAAGAAAATGTCCTATTTGGGGGGGAGAAGGGTGGTATTTTTGGGAGAAAAGTTCCTATTTCAGGAGGAATCCTGGTATTTCTTGGAGGAGATGTGATAGGTTTGGGAGAAATGTGGCATGTCTGGAAGAAACTGTCCTCTTTTGGGGATAAAACAGGTATTTGTGGGTGAAAAGGTCCTATTTGAAGGGGGAAACCTGGTATTTCTTGGAGAAGATGTGATATGTTTGGGAGAAATATGGCATTTCTGGAAGAAACTGTCCTCTTTTGGGGATAAAACAGGTATTTGTGGGTGAAAAGGTCCTATTTGAAGTGGGAAAGCTGGTATTTCTTGGAGAAGATGTGATCTATTTGGGAGAAATGTGGCATGTCTGGAAGAAAGTGTCCTATTTTGGGGATAATGGAGGTATTTGTGGGTGAAAAGGTCCTATTTGAAGGGGGAAACCTGGTATTTCTTGGAGAAGATGTGGTATATTTGGGAGAAATGTGGCATTTCTGGAAGAAAGTGTCCTGTTTTGGGGATAAAACAGTTATTTGTGGGTGAAAAGGTCCTATTTGAAGGGGGAACCCTGGTATTTCTTGGAGAAGATGTGATATATTTGGGAGAAATGTGGCATGTCTGGAAGAAACTGTCCTCTTTTGGGGATCAAAGAGGTATTTGTGGGTGGAAAGGTCCTATTTGAAGGGGGAAACGTGGTATTTCTTGGAGAAGATGTGATATATTTGGGAGAAATGTGGCATTTCTGGAAGAAACTGTCCTCTTATGGGGGAGAAGCCTGCTATTAGTGAGTGAAAAGGTCCTATTTGAAGGGGGGAAAGCAGGTATTTCTTGGAGAAGATGTGATATATTTGGGAGAAATGTGGCATTTCTGGAAGAAACTGTCCTCTTTTGGGGATAAAACAGGTATTTGTGGGTGAAAAGGTCCTATTTGAAGGGGGAAACGTGGTATTTCTTGGAGAAGATGTGATATGTTTGGGAGAAATGTGGCATCTCAGGAAGAAACTGTCCTATTTGGGGGGAGAAGGCTGGTATTTGTGGGAGAAAAGGTCCTATCTGAAGGGGGAATGCAGGTATTTCTTGGAGAAGATGTGATATATTTGGGAGAAATGTGGCATGTCTGGAAAAAACTGTCCTATTTTGGAGATAAAGAGGTATTTGTGGGTGAAAAGGTCCTATTTGAAGGGGGAAACGTGGTATTTCTTGGAGAAGATGTGATCTATTTGGGAGAAATGTGGCATGTCTGGCAGAAACTGCCCTATTTGGGGGATAAAACAGGTATTTGTGGGAGAAAAGGTCCTATTTGAAGTGGGAAAGCTGGTATTTCTTGGAGAAGATGTGATCTATTTGGGAGAAATGTGGCCTTTCAGGAAGAAAATGTCCAATTTGGGGGGAGAAGGCTGGTAGTTTTGGGTGAGAAGGTCCTCTTTCAGGAGGAATCCTGGCATTTCTTGGAGAAGATGTGATCTATTTGGGAGAAATGTGGCATTTCTGGTAGAAACTGTCCTCTTTTGGGGATAAAAGACGTATTTGAGTTTGAAAAGGTCCTATTTGAAGGGGGAAACGTGGTATTTCTTGGAGAAGATGTGATCTATTTGGGAGAAATGTGGCCTTTCTGGAAGAAAATGTCCAATTTGGGGGGAGAACGCTGGTAGTTTTCGGTGAGAAGGTCCTATTTCAGGAGGAATCCTGGTATTTCTTGGAGAAGATGTGATATATTTGGGAGAAATCTGGCCTTTCTGGAAGAAAATGTCCAATTTGGGGGGAGAAGGCTAGTAGTTTTGGGTGAGAAGGTCCTATTTCAGGAGGAATCCTGGCATTTCTTGGAGAAGATGTGATATATTTGGGAGAAATGTGGCATTTCTGGAAGAAACAGTCCTCTTTTGGGGATAAAAGAGGTATTAGTGGTTGAAAAGGTCCTATTTGAAGGGGGAAACCTGGTATTTCTTGGAGAAGATGATATATATTTGGGAGAAATGTGGCATGTCTGGAAAAAACTGTCCTATTTTGGGGATAAAAGAGGTATTTGTCGGTGAGAAGGTCCTATTTGAAGGGGGAAACGTGGTATTTCTTGGAGAAGATGTGATATATTTGGGAGAAATCTGGCATTCCTGGAAGAAACTGTCCTCTTTTGGGGATAAAAGAGGTTTTTTTGGGGAAAAGGTCCTATTTGAAGGGGGAAACGCGGTATTTCTTGGAGAAGATGTGATATATTTGTGGGAGAAATGTGGCATGTCAGGAAGAAACTGTCCTCTTATGAGGATAGAACAGCTATTTGAAGGTGAAAAGGTCCTATTTCCAGGGGAAAACCTGGTATTTCTTGGAGAAGATGTGATATATTTGGGAGAAATGTGGCATGTCAGGAAGAAAATGTCCTATTTGGGGGGAGAAGGGTGGTATTTGTGGGAGAAAAGTTCCTATTTCAGGAGGAATCCTGGTATTTCTTGGAGGAGATGTGATATGTTTGGGAGAAATGTGCCATTTCTGGAAGAAACTGTCCTCTTTTGGGGATAAAACAGGTATTTGTGGGTGAAAAGGTCCTATTTGAAGGGGGAAAGCTGGTATTTCTTGGAGAAGATGTGATCTATTTGGGAGAAATGTGGCATGTCTGGAAGAAAGTGTCCTATTTTGGGGATAATGGAGGTATTTGTGGGTGAAAAGGTCCTATTTGAAGGGGGAAACCTGGTATTTCTTGGAGAAGATGTGATATATTTGGGAGAAATGTGGCATTTCTGGAAGAAACTGTCCTGTTTTGGGGATAAAACAGGTATTTGTGGGTGAAAAGGTCCTATTTGAAGGGGGAAAGCAGGTATTTCTTGGAGAAGATGTGGTATATTTGGGAGAAATGTGGCCTTTCTGGAAGAAACTGTCCTCTTTTGGGGATAAAAGAGGTATTTGTGGGTGATAAGGTCCTATTTGAAGGGGGAAAGCTGGTATTTCTTGGAGAAGATGTGATATATTTGGGAGAAATGTGGCATTTCTGGAAGAAACTGTCCTATTTTGGGGATAAAAGTGGTATTTGTGGGTGAAAAGGTCCTATTTGAAGGGGGAAACCTGGTATTTCTTGGAGAAGATGTGATATATTTGGGAGAAATGTGGCATTCCTGGAAGAAACTGTCCTATTTGGGGGATAAAACAGGTATTTGTGGGTGAAGAGGTCCTATTTGAAGGGGGAAAGCTGGTATTTCTTGGAGAAGATGTGATCTATTTTGGAGAAATGTGGCCTTTCTGGAAGAAAATGTCCAATTTGGGGGGAGAACGCTGGTAGTTTTCGGTGAGAAGGTCCTATTTCAGGAGGAATCCTGGTATTTCTTGGAGAAGATGTGATATATTTGGGAGAAATGTGGCCTTTCTGGAAGAAAATGTCCAATTTGGGGGGAGAAGGCTGGTAGTTTTGGGTGAGAAGGTCCTATTTCAGAAGGAATCCTGGCATTTCCTGGAGAAGATGTGATATATTTGGGAGAAATGTGGCATTTCTGGAAGAAACTGTCCTCTTTTGGGGATAAAAGAGGTATTAGTGGTTGAAAAGGTCCTATTTGAAGGGGGGAAACCTGGTATTTCTTGGAGAAGAGGTGATATATTTGGGAGAAATGTGGCATGTCTGGAAAAAACTGTCCAATTTGGGGATAAAAGAGGTATTTGTGGGTGAGAAGGTCCTATTTGAAGGGGGAAACGTGGTATTTCTTGGAGAAGATGTGATATATTTGGGTGAAATCTAGCATTCCTGGAAGAAACTGTCCTCTTTTGGGGATAAAAGAGGTTTTTTTGGGGAAAAGGTCCTATTTGAAGGGGGAAACGTGGTATTTCTTGGAGAAGATGTGATATATTTGTGGGAGAAATGTGGCATTTCTGGAAGAAACTGTCCTCTTACGAGGATAGAAAAGGTATTTGTGGGTGAAAAGGTCCTATTTCCAGGGGAAAACCTGGTATTTCTTGGAGAAGATGTGATATATTTGGTAGAAATGTGGCATGTCTGAAGAAAATGTCCTATTTGGGGGGAGAAGGGTGGTATTTTTGGGAGAAAAGTTCCTATTTCAGGAGGAATCCTGGTATTTCTTGGAGGAGATGTGATAGGTTTGGGAGAAATGTGGCATGTCTGGAAGAAACTGTCCTCTTTTGGGGATAAAACAGGTATTTGTGGGTGAAAAGGTCCTATTTGAAGGGGGAAACCTGGTATTTCTTGGAGAAGATGTGATATGTTTGGGAGAAATATGGCATTTCTGGAAGAAACTGTCCTCTTTTGGGGATAAAACAGGTATTTGTGGGTGAAAAGGTCCTATTTGAAGTGGGAAAGCTGGTATTTCTTGGAGAAGATGTGATCTATTTGGGAGAAATGTGGCATGTCTGGAAGAAAGTGTCCTATTTTGGGGATAATGGAGGTATTTGTGGGTGAAAAGGTCCTATTTGAAGGGGGAAACCTGGTATTTCTTGGAGAAGATGTGGTATATTTGGGAGAAATGTGGCATTTCTGGAAGAAAGTGTCCTGTTTTGGGGATAAAACAGTTATTTGTGGGTGAAAAGGTCCTATTTGAAGGGGGAACCCTGGTATTTCTTGGAGAAGATGTGATATATTTGGGAGAAATGTGGCCTTTCTGGAAGAAACTGTCCTATTTTGGGGATAAAATAGGTATTTGTGGGTGGAAAGGTCCTATTTGAAGGGGGAAACGTGGTATTTCTTGGAGAAGATGTGATATATTTGGGAGAAATGTGGCATTTCTGGAAGAAACTGTCCTCTTATGGGGGAGAAGCCTGCTATTAGTGAGTGAAAAGGTCCTATTTGAAGGGGGAAAGCAGGTATTTCTTGGAGAAGATGTGATATATTTGGGAGAAATGTGGCATTTCTGGAAGAAACTCTCCTCTTTTGGGGATAAAACAGGTATTTGTGGGTGAAAAGGTCCTATTTGAATGGGGAAACGTGGTATTTCTTGGAGAAGATGTGATATGTTTGGGAGAAATGTGGCATCTCAGGAAGAAACTGTCCTATTTGGGGGGAGAAGGCTGGTATTTGTGGGAGAAAAGGTCCTATTTGAAGGGGGAATGCAGGTATTTCTTGGAGAAGATGTGATATATTTGGGAGAAATGTGGCATGTCTGGAAAAAACTGTCCTATTTTGGAGATAAAGAGGTATTTGTGGGTGAAAAGGTCCTATTTGAAGGGGGAAAGCTGGTATTTCTTGGAGAAGATGTGATATATTTGGGAGAAATGTGGCATGTCTGGCAGAAACTGCCCTATTTGGGGGATAAAACAGGTATTTGTGGGTGAAAAGGTCCTATTTGAAGTGGGAAAGCTGGTATTTCATGGAGAAGATGTGATCTATTTGGAAGAAATGTGGCCTTTCTGGAAGAAAATGTCCAATTTGGGGGGAGAAGGCTGGTAGTTTTGGGTGAGAAGGTCCTCTTTCAGGAGGAATCCTGGCATTTCTTGGAGAAGATGTGATCTATTTGGGAGAAATGTGGCATTTCTGGAAGAAACTGTCCTCTTTTGGGGATAAAAGAGGTATTTGAGTTTGAAAAGGTCCTATTTGAAGGGGGAAACGTGGTATTTCTTGGAGAAGATGTGATCTATTTGGGAGAAATGTGGCATTTCTGGAAGAAAATGTCCAATTTGGGGGGAGAACGCTGGTAGTTTTCGGTGAGAAGGTCCTATTTCAGGAGGAATCCTGGTATTTCTTGGAGAAGATGTGATATATTTGGGAGAAATCTGGCCTTTCTGGAAGAAGATGTCCAATTTGGGGGGAGAAGGCTGGTAGTTTTGGGTGAGAAGGTCCTATTTCAGGAGGAATCCTGGCATTTCTTGGAGAAGATGTGATATATTTGGGAGAAATGTGGCATTTCTGGAAGAAACAGTCCTCTTTTGGGGATAAAAGAGGTATTAGTGGTTGAAAAGGTCCTATTTGAAGGGGGAAACCTGGTATTTCTTGGAGAAGATGATATATATTTGGGAGAAATGTGGCATGTCTGGAAAAAACTGTCCTATTTTGGGGATAAAAGAGGTATTTGTCGGTGAGAATGTCCTATTTGAAGGGGGAAACGTGGTATTTCTTGGAGAAGATGTGATATATTTGGGTGAAATCTGGCATTCCTGGAAGAAACTGTCCTCTTTTGGGGATAAAAGAGGTTTTTTTTGGGGAAAAGGTCCTATTTGAAGGGGGAAACGCGGTATTTCTTGGAGAAGATGTGATATATTTGTGGGAGAAATGTGGCATGTCAGGAAGAAACTGTCCTCTTATGAGGATAGAACAGCTATTTGTGGGTGAAAAGGTCCTATTTCCAGGGGAAAACCTGGTATTTCTTGGAGAAGATGTGATATATTTGGTAGAAATGTGGCATGTCAGGAAGAAAATGTCCTATTTGGGGGGAGAAGGGTGGTATTTGTGGGAGAAAAGTTCCTATTTCAGGAGGAATCCTGGTATTTCTTGGAGGAGATGTGATATGTTTGGGAGAAATGTGCCATTTCTGGAAGAAACTGTCCTCTTTTGGGGATAAAACAGGTATTTGTGGGTGAAAAGGTCCTATTTGAAGGGGGAAAGCTGGTATTTCTTGGAGAAGATGTGATCTATTTGGGAGAAATGTGGCATGTCTGGAAGAAAGTGTCCTATTTTGGGGATAATGGAGGTATTTGTGGGTGAAAAGGTCCTATTTGAAGGGGGAAAGCTGGTATTTCTTGGAGAAGATGTGATATATTTGGGAGAAATGTGGCATTTCTGGAAGAAACTGTCCTGTTTTGGGAATCAAAGAGGTATTTGTGGGTGAAAAGGTCCTATTTGAAGGGGGAAACGTGTATTTCTTGGAGAAGATGTGATATATTTGGGAGAAATGTGGCATTTCTGGAAGAAACTGTCCTCTTATGGGGGAGAAGCCTGCTATTAGTGGGTGAAAAGGTCCTATTTGAAGGGGGAACCCTGGTATTTCTTGGAGAAGATGTGATCTATTTGGGAGAAATGTGGCATGTCTGGAAGAAACTGTCCTCTTTTGGGGATAAAAGAGGTATTTGTGGGTGAAAAGGTCCTATTTGAATGGGGAAACGTGGTATTTCTTGGAGAAGATGTGATATGTTTGGGAGAAATGTGGCATCTCAGGAAGAAACTGTCCTATTTGGGGGGAGAAGGCTGGTATTTGTGGGAGAAAAGGTCCTATTTGAAGGGGGAATGCAGGTATTTCTTGGAGAAGATGTGATATATTTGGGAGAAATGTGGCATGTCTGGAAGAAACTGTCCTATTTTGGAGATAAAGTGGTATTTGTTGGTGAAAAGGTCCTATTTGAAGGGGGAAACCTGGTATTTCTTGGAGAAGATGTGATATATTTGGGAGAAATGTGGCATTTCTGGAAGAAAATGTCCTCTTTTGGGGAGAAGGCTGGTAGTTGTGGGAGAAAAGGTCCTATTTGAAGTGGGAAAGCTGGTATTTCATGGAGAAGATGTGATACGTTTGGGAGAAATGTGGCCTTTCTGTAAGAAAATGTCCAATTTGGGGGGAGAAGGCTGGTAGTTTTGGGTGAGAAGGTCCTATTTCAGGAGGAATCCTGGCATTTCTTGGAGAAGATGTGATCTATTTGGGAGAAATGTGGCATTTCTGGAAGAAACTGTCCTCTTTTGGGGATAAAAGAGGTATTTGTGTTTGAAAAGGTCCTATTTGAAGGGGGAAACCTGGTATTTCTTGGAGAAGATGTGATATATTTGGGAGAAATGTGGCATTTCTGGAAGAAACTGTCCTCTTTTGGGGATAAAAGAGGTATTTGTGGGAGAAAAGTTCCTATTTGAAGGGGGAAAGCTGGTATTTCTTGGAGAAGATGTGATATATTTGGGAGAAATGTGGCATGTCTGGAAAAAACTGTCCTATACTGGGGATAAAAGAGGTATTTGTGGGTGAGAAGGTTCTATTTGAAGGGGGAAAGCTGGTATTTCATGGAGAAGATGTGATATATTTGGGAGAAATGTGGCATTTCTGGAAGAAACTGTCCTCTTCTGGGGATAGAACAGGTATTTGTGGGTGAAAAGGTCCTCTTTCAGGAGGAATCCAGTAATTTCTTGGAGAAGATGTGATATATTTGGGAGAAATGTGGCATGTCAGGAAGAAACTGTCCTATTTGGGGGGAGAAGGCTGGTATTTGAGGGAGAAAAGTTCCTCTTTCAAGAGGAATCCTGGTATTTCTTGGAGAAGATGTGATATGTTTGGGAGAAATGTGGCATGTCTGGAAGAAACTGTCCTATTTGAGGGATAAAAGAGGTATTTGTGGGTGAAAAGGTCGTATTTGAAGGGGGAAACCTGGTATTTCTTGGAGAAGATGTGATATATTTGGGAGAAATCAGGCATTTCTGGAAGAAACTGTCCTATTTTGGGGATAAAAGAATTTTTTGTGGGTGAAAAGTTCCTATTTGAAGGGGGAAAGCTGGCAATTCTATGAGAAGATGTGAAATGTTTGGGAGAAATGTGGCATTTCTGGGAGAAACTGTCCTCTTTTGGGGATAAAACAGGTACTTGTGGGTGAAAAAGTCCTATTTGAAGGGGGAAAGCAGGTATTTCTTGGAGAAGATGAGGTATATTTGGGAGAAATGTGGCCTTTCTGGAAGAAACTGTCCTCTTTTGGGGATAAAAGAGGTATTTGTGGGTGATAAGGTCGTATTTGAAGGGGGAAACCTGGTATTTCTTGGAGAAGATGTGATCTATTTGGGAGAAATGTGGCATTTCTGGAAGAAACTGTACTCTTTTGGGGATAAAACAGGTATTTGTGGGTGAAAAGGTGCTATTTGAAGGGGGAAACCTGGTATTTCTTGGAGAAGAGGTGATATATTTGGGAGAAATGTGGCATGTCTGGAAGAAACTGTCCTATTTGGGGGATAAAACAGGTATTTGTGGGTGAAGAGGTCCTATTTGAAGGGGGAAAGCTGGTATTTCTTGGAGAAGATGTGATCTATTTGGGAGAAATGTGGCCTTTATGGAAGAAAATGTCCAATTTGGGGGGAGAACGCTGGTAGTTTTCGGTGAGAAGGTCCTATTTCAAGAGGAATCCTGGTATTTCTTGGAGAAGATGTGATATATTTGGGAGAAATCTGGCCTTTCTGGAAGAAGAGGTCCAATTTGGGGGGAGAAGGCTGGTAGTTTTGGGTGAGAAGGTCCTATTTCAGGAGGAATCCTGGCATTTCTTGGAGAAGATGTGATATATTTGGGAGAAATGTGGCATTTCCGGAAGAAACTGTCCTCTTTTGGGGATAAAAGAGGTATTAGTGGTTGAAAAGGTCCTATTTGAAGTGGGAAACCTGGTATTTCTTGGAGAAGATGATATATATTTGGGAGAAATGTGGCATTTCTGGAAGAAACTGTCCTCTTTTGTGGATAAAAGAGGTATTTCATGGAGAAAAGTTCATAATTCAAGGGGGAAACCTGGTATTTCTTGGAGGAGTTGTGATATATTTGGGAGAAATGTGGCATTTCTGGAAGAAACTGTCCTCTTTTGGGGATAAAAGATGTATTTGTGGAGAAAAGGTCCTATTTGAAGGGGGAACCCTGGTATTTCTTGGAGAAGATGTGATATATTTGGGAGAAATGTGGCATGTCTGGAAAAAACTGTCCTCTTTTGGGGATAAAAGAGGTATTTGTGGGTGAGAAGGTCCTATTTGAAGGGGGAAACGTGGTATTTCTTGGAGAAGATGTGATATATTTGGGTGAAATCTGGCATTCCTGGAAGAAACTGTCCTCTTTTGGGGATAAAAGAGGTATTTGTGGGAGAAAAGGTCCTATTTGAAGTGGGAAAGCTGGTATTTCTTGGAGAAGATGTGATATATTTGGGAGAAATGTGGCATGTCTGGAAGAAACTGTCCTATTTGAGGGATAAAAGAGGTATTTGTGGGTGAGAAGGTCCTATTTGAAGGGGGAACCCTGGTATTTCTTGGAGAAGATGTGATCTATTTGGGAGAAATGTGGCATTCCTGGAAGAAACTGTCCTCTTTTGGGGACAAAAGAGGTTTTTTTTGGGGAAAAGGTCCTATTTGAAGGGGGAAACGTGGTATTTCTTGGAGAAGATGTGATCTATTTGGGAGAAATGTGGCATTTCTGGAAGAAATTGTCCTCTTATGAGGAAAGAACAGGTATTTGTGGGTGAAAAGGTCCTATTTCCAGGGGAAAACCTGGTATTTCTTGGAGAAGATGTGATATATTTGGGAGAAATGTGGCATGTCTGGCAGAAAATGTCCTATTTGGGGGGAGAAGGGTGGTATTTGTGGGAGAAAAGTTCCTATTTCAGGAGGAATCCTGGTATTTCTTGGAGGAGATGTGATATGTTTGGGAGAAATGTGACATTTCTGGAAGAAACTGTCCTCTTTTGGGGATTAAAGAGGTATTTGTGGTTGAAAAGGTCCTATTTGAAGGGGGAAACCTGGTATTTCTTGGAGAAGATGTGATATGTTTGGGAGAAATATGGCATTTCTGGAAGAAACTGTCCTCTTTTGGGGATAAAAGAGGTATTTGTGGTTGAAAAGGTCCTATTTGAGGGGGAAAGCTGGTATTTCTTGGAGAAGATGTGATATATTTGGGAGAAATGTGGCATGTCTGGAAGAAACTGTCGTATTTTGGGGATAAAACAGGTATTTGTGGGTGAAAAGGTCCTATTTGAAGGGGGAAACCTGGTATTTCTGGGAGAAGATGTGATATATTTGGGAGAAATGTGGCATTTCTGGAAGAAAGTGTCCTATTTTGGGATAAAACAGGTATTTGTGGGAGAAAAGGTCCTATTTGAAGGGGGAAAGCTGGATGTTCTTGCAGGAGATGTGATATATTTGGGAGAAATGTGGCATGTCTGGAAGAAACTGTCCTCTTTTGGGGATAAAACAGGTATTTGTGGGTGACAAGGTCCTATTTGTAGGGGGAAAGCTGGTATTTCTTGGAGAAGATGTGATATATTTGGGAGAAATCTGGCATTTCTTGAAGAAACTGTCCTATTTGGGGGGAGAAGGTTGGTATTTGTGGGAGAAAAGTTCCTATTTCAGGAGGAATCCTGGTATTTCTTGGAGGAGATGTGATATGTTTGGGAGAAATGTGGCATTTCTGGAAGAAACTGTCCTCTTTTGGGGATAAAAGAGGTATTTGTGGGTGAAAAGTTCCTATTTGAAGGGGGAAACGTGATATTTCTTGGAGAAGATGTGATATGTTTGGGAGAAATGTGGCATGTCAGGAAGAAACTGTCCTATTTGGGGGGAGAAGGCTGGTATTTGTGGTAGAAAAGGTCCTATTTCAGGAGGAATCCTGGTATTTCTTGGAGAAGATGTGATATATTTGGGAGAAATGTGGCATGTCTGGAAGAAACTGTCCTATTTGAGGGATAAAAGAGGTATTTGTGGGTGAAAAGGTCCTATTTGAAGGGGGAAACGTGGTATTTCTTGGAGAAGATGTGATCTATTTGGGAGAAATGTGGCCTTTCTGGCTGAAATTGTCCTATTTTGGGGATAAAAGAGGTATTTGTGGGTGAAAAGGTCCTATTTGAAGGGGGAAACCTGGTATTTCTTGGAGAAGATGTGATATGTTTGGGAGAAATGTGGCCTTTCTGGCAGAAACTGTCCTATTTTGGGGATAAAAGTGGTATTTGTTGGTGATAAGGTCCTATTTGAAGGGGGAAACCTGGTATTTCTTGGAGAAGATGTGATATATTTGGGAGAAATGTGGCATGTCAGGAAGAAACTGTCCTATTTGGGGGGAGAAGGCTGGTATTTGAGGGAGAAAAGGTCCTCTTTCAGGAGGAATCCTGGTATTTCTTGGAGAAGATGTGATATATTTGGGAGAAATGTGGCGTGTCTGGAAGAAACTGTCCGATTTGAGGGATAAAAGAGGTATTTGTGGGTGAAAAGGTCGTATTTGAAGGGGGAAACCTGGTATTTCTTGGAGAAGATGATATATATATGGGAGAAATCAGGCATTTCTGGAAGAAACTGTCCTATTTTGGGGATAAAAGAATTTTTTGTGGGTGAAAAGGTCCTATTTGAAGGGGGAAAGCTTGTAATTCTATGAGAAGATGTGATATGTTTGGGAGAAATGTGGCATTTCTGGAAGAAACTGTCCTCTTTTGGGGATAAAAGAGGTATTTGTGGGTGAAAAGGTCCTATTTGAAGGGGGAACCCTGGTATTTCTTGGAGAAGATGATATATATTTGGGAGAAATGTGGCATGTCTGGAAGAAACTGTCCTCTTTTCGGGATAATACAGGTATTTGTGGGTGAAAAGGTCCTATTTGAAGGGGGAAACGTGGCATTTCGTGGAGAAGATGTGATATATTTGGGAGAAATGAGGCATTTCTAGAAGAAACTGTCCTATTTGAGGGACAAAACTGGTACTTGTGGGTGAAAAGGTCCTATTTGAAGGGGGAAAGCTGGTATTTCTTGGAGAAGATGTGGTATATTTGGGAGAAATCTGGCCTTTCTGGAAAAACTGTCCTCTTTTGGGGATAAAAGAGGTATTTGTGGGTGAAAAGGTCCTATTTGAAGGGGGAAACGTGGCATTTCTTGGAGAAGATGTGATCTATTTGGGAGAAATGTGGCATTTCTGGAAGAAACTGTCCTCTTTTGGGGATAAAAGATGTATTTGTGGTGAAAAGGTCCTATTTGAAGGGGGAACCCTGGTATTTCTTGGAGAAGATGTGATATATTTGGGAGAAATGTGGCATGTCTGGAAAAAACTGTCCTATTTTGGGGATAAAACAGGTATTTGTGGGTGAAAAGGTCCTATTTGAAGGGGGGAAACCTGGTATTTCTTGGAGAAGAGGTGATATATTTGGGAGAAATGTGGCATGTCTGGAAGAAACTGTCCTCTTTTGGGGATAAAAGAGGTATTTGTGGGAGAAAAGGTCCTATTTGAAGGGGAAAGCTGGTATTTCTTGGAGAAGATGTGATATATTTGGGAGAAATGTGGCATTTCTGGAAAAAACTGTCCTATTTTGGGGATAAAAGAGGTATTTGTGGGTGAGAAGGTCGTATTTGAAGGGGGAACCCTGGTATTTCTTGGAGAAGATGTGATCTATTTGGGAGAAATGTGGCATTCCTGGAAGAAACTGTCCTCTTTTGGGGACAAAAGAGGTTTTCTTGGGGAAAAGGTCCTATTTGAAGGGGGAAACGTGGTATTTCTTGGAGAAGATGTGATCTATTTGGGAGAAATGTGGCATTTCTGGAAGAAATTGTCCTCTTATGAGGAAAGAACAGGTATTTGTGGGTGAAAAGGTCCTATTTCCAGGGGAAAACCTGGTATTTCTTGGAGAAGATGTGATATATTTGGGAGAAATGTGGCATGTCTGGCAGAAAATGTCCTATTTGGGGGGAGAAGGGTGGTATTTGTGGGAGAAAAGTTCCTATTTCAGGAGGAATCCTGGTATTTCTTGGAGGAGATGTGATATGTTTGGGAGAAATGTGACATTTCTGGAAGAAACTGTCCTCTTTTGGGGATTAAAGAGGTATTTGTGGGTGAAAAGGTCCTATTTGAAGGGGGAAACCTGGTATTTCTTGGAGAAGATGTGATATGTTTGGGAGAAATATGGCAATTTCTGGAAGAAACTGTCCTCTTTTGGGGATAAAAGAGGTATTTGTGGTTGAAAAGGTCCTATTTGAGGGGGGAAAGCTGGTATTTCTTGGAGAAGATGTGATATATTTGGGAGAAATGTGGCATGTCTGGAAGAAACTGTCGTATTTTGGGGATAAAACAGGTATTTGTGGGTGAAAAGGTCCTATTTGAAGGGGGAAACATGGTATTTCTGGGAGAAGATGTGATATATTTGGAGAAATGTGGCATTTCTGGAAGAAAGTGTCCTATTTTGGGGATAAAACAGGTATTTGTGGGAGAAAAGGTCCTATTTGAAGGGGGAAAGCTGGATGTTCTTGCAGGAGATGTGATATATTTGGGAGAAATGTGGCATGTCTGGAAGAAACTGTCCTCTTTTGGGGATAAAACAGGTATTTGTGGGTGACAAGGTCCTATTTGTAGGGGGAAAGCTGGTATTTCTTGGAGAAGATGTGATATATTTGGGAGAAATGTGCCATTTCTTGAAGAAACTGTCCTATTTGGGGGGAGAAGGTTGGTATTTGTGGGAGAAAAGTTCCTATTTCAGGAGGAATCCTGGTATTTCTTGGAGGAGATGTGATATGTTTGGGAGAAATGTGGCATTTCTGGAAGAAACTGTCCTCTTTTGGGGATAAAAGAGGTATTTGTGGGTGAAAAGTTCCTATTTGAAGGGGGAAACGTGATATTTCTTGGAGAAGATGTGATATGTTAGGGAGAAATGTGGCATGTCAGGAAGAAACTGTCCTATTTGGGGGGAGAAGGCTGGTATTTGTGGTAGAAAAGGTCCTATTTCAGGAGGAATCCTGGTATTTCTTGGAGAAGATGTGATATATTTGGGAGAAATGTGGCATGTCTGGAAGAAACTGTCCTATTTGAGGGATAAAAGAGGTATTTGTGGGTGAAAAGGTCCTATTTGAAGGGGGAAACGTGGTATTTCTTGGAGAAGATGTGATCTATTTGGGAGAAATGTGGCCTTTCTGGCTGAAATTGTCCTATTTTGGGGATAAAAGAGGTATTTGTGGGTGAAAAGGTCCTATTTGAAGGGGGGAAACCTGGTATTTCTTGGAGAAGATGTGATATGTTTGGGAGAAATGTGGCCTTTCTGGCAGAAACTGTCCTATTTTGGGGATAAAAGTGGTATTTGTTGGTGATAAGGTCCTATTTGAAGGGGAAACCTGGTATTTCTATGAGAAGATGTGATATATTTGGGAGAAATGTGGCATGTCAGGAAGAAACTGTCCTATTTGGGGGGAGAAGGCTGGTATTTGAGGGAGAAAAGGTCCTCTTTCAGGAGGAATCCTGGTATTTCTTGGAGAAGATGTGATATATTTGGGAGAAATGTGGCGTGTCTGGAAGAAACTGTCCGATTTGAGGGATAAAAGAGGTATTTGTGGGTGAAAAGGTCGTATTTGAAGGGGGAAACCTGGTATTTCTTGGAGAAGATGATATATATATGGGAGAAATCAGGCATTTCTGGAAGAAACTGTCCTATTTTGGGGATAAAAGAATTTTTTGTGGGTGAAAAGGTCCTATTTGAAGGGGGAAAGCTTGTAATTCTATGAGAAGATGTGATATGTTTGGGAGAAATGTGGCATTTCTGGCAGAAACTGTCCTCTTTTGGGGATAAAAGAGGTATTTGTGGGTGAAAAGGTCCTATTTGAAGGGGGAACCCTGGTATTTCTTGGAGAAGATGATATATATTTGGGAGAAATGTGGCATGTCTGGAAGAAACTGTCCTCTTTTCGGGATAATACAGGTATTTGTGGGTGAAAAGGTCCTATTTGAAGGGGGAAACGTGGCATTTCGTGGAGAAGATGTGATATATTTGGGAGAAATGAGGCATTTCTAGAAGAAACTGTCCTATTTGAGGGACAAAACTGGTACTTGTGGGTGAAAAGGTCCTATTTGAAGGGGGAAAGCTGGTATTTCTTGGAGAAGATGTGGTATATTTGGGAGAAATCTGGCCTTTCTGGAAGAAACTGTCCTCTTTTGGGATAAAAGAGGTATTTGTGGGTGAAAAGGTCCTATTTGAAGGGGGAAACGTGGCATTTCTTGGAGAAGATGTGATCTATTTGGGAGAAATGTGGCATTTCTGGAAGAAACTGTCCTCTTTTGGGGATAAAAGAGGTATTTGTGGGTGATAAGGTCCTATTTGAAGGGGGAAAGCTGGTATTTCTTGGAGAAGATGTGATATATTTGGGAGAAATCTGGCATTTCTGGAAGAAACTGTCCTATTTGGGGGCGAAGACTGCTATTAGTGGGTGAAAAGGTCCTATTTGAAGGGGGAAAGCTGGTATTTCTTGGAGAAGAGGTGATATATTTGGGAGAAATGTGGCATGTCTGGAAGAAACTGTCCTATTTGGGGGATAAAACAGGTATTTGTGGGTGAAGAGGTCCAATTTGAAGGGGGAAAGCTGGTATTTCTTGGAGAAGATGTGATCTATTTGGGAGAAATGTGGCCTTTCTGGAAGAAAATGTCCAATTTGGGGGGAGAACGCTGGTAGTTTTCGGTGAGAAGGTCCTATTTCAGGAGGAATCCTGTTATTTCTTGGAGAAGATGTGATATATTTGGGAGAAATGTGGCATGTCTGGAAGAAAATGTCCAATTTGGGGGGAGAAGGCAGGTAGTTTTGGGTCAGAAGGTCCTCTTTCAGGAGGAATCCAGGCATTTCTTGGAGAAGATGTGATATATTTGGGAGAAATGTGGCATTTCTGGAAGAAACTGTCCTCTTTTGGGGATAAAAGAGGTATTAGTGGTTGAAAAGGTCCTATTTGAAGGGGGAAACCTGGTATTTCTTGGAGAAGATGTGATATATTTGGGAGAAATCTGGCATTTCTGGAAGAAACTGTCCTCTTCTGGGGATAAAAGAGGTATTTGTGGGAGAAAAGTTCCTATTTGAAGGGGGAATGCTGGTATTTCTTGGAGAAGATGTGATATATTTGGGAGAAATGTGGCATGTCTGGAAAAAACTGTCCTATATTGGGATTAAAATAGGTATTTGTGGGTGAAAAGGTCCTATTTGAAGGGGGAAAGCTGGTATTTCTTGGAGAAGATGTGGTATATTTGGGAGAAATGTGGCATTTCTGGAAGAAACTGTCCTCTTTTGGGGATAAAAGAGGTATTTGTGGGTGAAAACGTTGTATTTCAAGGGGGAAACCTGGTATTTCTTGGAGAAGATGTGATATATTTTGGAGAAATCTGGCATTTCTGGAAGAAACTGTCCTATTTTGGGGATAAAAGAGGTATTTGTGTTTGAAAAGGTCCTATTTGAAGGGGGAACCCTAGTATTTCTTGGAGAAGATGTGATATTTTTGGGAGAAATGTGGCATTTCTGGAAGAAACTGTCCTATTTGGGGGATAAAACAGGTATTTGTGGGTAAAAAGGTCCTATTTGAAGGGGGAAAGCTGGTATTTCTTGGAGAAGATGTGATCTATTTGGGAGAAATGTGGCCTTTCTGGAAGAAAATGTCCAATTTGGGGGGAGAACGCTGGTAGTTTTCGGTGAGAAGGTCCTATTTCAGGAGGAATCCTGGTATTTCTTGGAGAAGATGTGATATATTTGGGAGAAATCTGGCCTTTCTGGAAGAAAATGTCCAATTTGGGGGGAGAAGGCTGGCAGTTTTGGGTGAGAAGGTCCTATTTCAGGAGGAATCCTGGCATTTCTTGGAGAAGATGTGATATATTTGGGAGAAATGTGGCATTTCTGGAAGAAACTGTCCTCTTTTGGGGATAAAAGAGGTATTAGTGGTTGAAAAGGTCCTATTTGAAGGGGGAAACCTGGTATTTCTTGGAGAAGATGTGATATATTTGGGAGAAATCAGGCATTTCTGGAAGAAACTGTCCTCTTTTGTGGATAAAAGAGGTATTTCATGGAGAAAAGTTCCTAATTGAAGGGGGAAACCTGGTATTTCTTGGAGGAGTAGTGATATATTTGGGAGAAATGTGGCATTTCTGGAAGAAACTGTCCTCTTTTGGGGATAAAAGAGGTATTTGTGGGAGAAAAAGTCCTATTTGAAGGGGGAACCCTGCTATTTCTTGGAGAAGATGTGATCTATTTGGGAGAAATGTGGCATGTCTGGAGAAAACTGTCCTATTTTGGGGATAAAAGAGGTATTTGTGGGTGAGAAGGTCCTATTTGAAGGGGGAAACGTGGTATTTCTTGGAGAAGATGTGATATATTTGGGAGAAATCTGGCATTCCTGGAAGAAACTGTCCTCTTTTGGGGATAAAAGAGGTTTTTTTGGGGAAAAGGTCCTATTTGAAGGGGAAACGTGGTATTTCTAGGAGAAGATGTGATATATTTGGGGAGAAATGTGGCATTTCTGGAAGAAAATGTCCTATTTGGGGTGAGAAGGGTGGTATTTGTGGGAGAAAAGTTCCTATTTCAGGAGGAATCCTGGTATTTCTTGGAGGAGATATGATATGTTTTGGAGAAATGTGGCATTTCTGGAAGAAACTGTCCTCTTTTGGGGATAAAAGAGGTATTTGTGGGTGAAAAGGTCCTATTTGAAGGGGGAAACCTGGTATTTCTTGGAGAAGATGTGATGTGTTTGGGCGAAATATGTCATTTCTGGAAGAAAACTGTCCTCTTTTGGGGATAAAAGAGGTATTTGTGGGTGAAAAGGTCCTATTTGAAGGGGGAAACCTGGTATTTCTTGGAGAAGATGTGGTATATTTGGGAGAAATGTGGCATTTCTGGAAGAAACTGTCCTATTTTGGGGATAAAAGAGGTATGTGTGGGTGAAAAGGTCCTATTTGAAGGGGGAAACGTGGTATTTCTTGGAGAAGATGTGATATGTTTGGGAGAAATGTGGCATGTCAGGAAGAAACTGTCCTATTTTGGGGAGAAGGCTGGTATTTCTGGGAGAAAAGGTCCTATTTGAAGGGGGAATGCATGTATTTCTTGGAGAAGATGTGATATATTTGGGAGAAATGTGGCATGTCTGGAATAAACTGCCCTATTTGAGGGGATAAAGAGGTATTTGTGGGTGAAAAGGTCCTATTTGAAGGGGGAACCCTGGTATTTCTTGGAGAAGATATGATATATTTGGGAGAAATATGGCATGTCTGGCAGAAACTACCCTATTTGGGGGATAAAACAGGTATTTGTGGGAGAAAAGGACCTATTTGAAGTGGGAAAGCTGGTATTTCATGGAGAAGATGTGATCTATTTGGGAGAATTGTGGCATGTCTGGAAGAAAATGTCCAATTTGGGGGGAGAAGGCTGGTAGTTTTGGGTGAGAAGGTCCTCTTTCAGGAGGAATCCTGGCATTTCTTGGAGAAGATGTGATATATTTGGGAGAAATGTGGCCTTTCTGGAAGAAAATGTCCTCTTTTGGGGATAAAACAGGTATTTCATGGAGAAAAGGTCCTAATTCAAGGGGGAAACCTGGTATTTCTTGGAGGAGTTGTGATATATTTGGGAGAAATGAGGTATTTCTGGAAGAAACTGTCCTCTTTTGTGGATAAAAGAGGTATTTGTGGGAGAAAAGTTCCTATTTGAAGGGGGAACCCTGGTATTTCTTGGAGAAGATGTGATATATTTGGGAGAAATGTGGCATGTCAGGAAGAAACTGTCCTCTTTTGGGGATAAATGAGGTTTTTTTGGGGAAAAGGTCCTATTTGAAGGGGGGAAACGTGGTATTTCTTGGAGAAGATGTGATATATTTGGGAGAAATGTGGCATTTCTGGAAGAAACTGTCCTCTTATGGGGATAGAACAGGTATTTGTGGGTGAAAAGGTCCTATATCCAGGGGAAAACCTGGTATTTCTTGGAGAAGATGTGATCTATTTGGGAGAAATGTGGCATGTCTGGAAGAAAATGTCCTATTTGGGGGGAGAAGGGTGGTATTTGTGGGAGAAAATTTCCTATTTCAGTAGGAATCCTGGTATTTCTTGGAGGAGATGTGATATGTTTGGGAGAAATGTGCCATTTCTGGAAGAAACTGTCCTCTTTTGGGGATAAAACAGGTATTTGTGGGTGAAAAGGTCCTATTTGAAGGGGGAACCCTGTTATTTCTTGGAGAAGATGTGATATATTTGGGAGAAATGTGGCATTTCTGGAAGAAACTGTCCTCTTTTGGGGATAAAAGAGGTATTTGTGTTTGAAAAGGTCCTATTTGAAGGGGGAAACCTGGTATTTCTTGGAGAAGATGTGATCTATTTGGGAGAAATGTGGCATTTCTGGAAGAAACTGTCCTATTTTGGGGATAAAAGAGGTATTTGTGTTTGAAAAGGTCCTATTTGAAGGGGGAACCCTGTTATTTCTTGGAGAAGATGTGATCTATTTGGGAGAAATGTGGCATGTCTGGAAGAAACTGTCCTATTTTGGGGATAAAAGAGGTATTTGTGGGTGAGAAGGTCCTATTTGAATGGGGAAACCTGGTATTTCTTGGAGAAGATGTGATATATTTGGGAGAAATGTGGCATTCCTGGAAGAAACTGTCCTCTTTTGGGGATAAAAGAGGTTTTTTTGGGGAAAAGGTCCTATTTGAAGGGGGAAACGTGGTATTTCTTGGAGAAGATGTGATATGTTTGGGAGAAATGTGGCATTTCTGGAAGAAACTGTCCTCTTATGGGGATAGAACAGGTATTTGTGGGTGAAAAGGTCCTATTTCCAGGGGAAAACCTGGTATTTCTTGGAGAAGATGTGATCTATTTGGGAGAAATGTGGCATGTCTGGAAGAAAATGTCCTATTTGGGGGAGAAGGGTGGTATTTGTGGGAGAAAAGTTCCTATTTCAGGAGGAATCCTGGTATTTCTTGGAGGAGATGTGATATGTTTGGGAGAAATGTGCCATTTCTGGAAGAAACTGTCCTCTTTTGGGGATAAAAGAGGTATTTGTGGGTGAAAAGGTCCTATTTGAAGGGGGAAAGCTGGTATTTCTTGGAGAAGATGTGATATATTTGGGAGAAATCAGGCATTTCTGGCAGAAACTGTCCTATTTTGGGGATAAAAGTGGTATTTGTGGGTGATAAGGTCCTATTTGAAGGGGGAAACCTGGTATTTCTTTGAGAAGATGTGATCTATTTGGGAGAAATGTGGCATGTCTGGAAGAAACTGTCCTATTTGGGGGATAAAACAGGTATTTGTGGGAGAAAAGGTCCTATTTGAAGGGGGAAACCTGGTATTTCTTGGAGGAGATGTGATATGTTTGGGAGAAATGTGGCATTTCTGGCAGAAACTGTCCTATTTTGGGGATAAAAGTGGTATTTGTGGGTGATAAGGTCCTATTTGAAGGGGGAAACCTGGTATTTCTTTGAGAAGATGTGATCTATTTGGGAGAAATGTGGCATTTCTGGAAGAAACTGTCCTATGTGGGGGGAGAAGGCTGGTATTTGAGGGAGAAAAGGTCCTCTTTCAGGAGGAATCCTGGTATTTCTTGGAGGAGATGTGATATGTTTGGGAGAAATGTGGCATTTCTGGAAGAAACTGTCCTCTTTTGGGGATAAAAAAGGTATTTGTGGGTGAAAAGGTCCTATTTGAAGGGGGAAAGCTGGTATTTCTTGGAGAAGATGTGATATATTTGGGAGAAATGTGGCATGTCTGGAAGAAACTGTCCTATTTGAGGGATAAAATAGGTATTTGTGGATGAAAATGTCGTATTTACAGGGGGAAACCTGGTATTTCTTGGAGAAGATGTGATATATTTGAGAGGAATGTGGCATGTCTGGAAGAAACTGTTCTATTTTGGGATAAAACAGGTATTTGTGGGTGAAAAGTTCCTATTTGAAGGGGGAAAGCTGGTATTTCTTGGAGAAGATGTGATCTATTTGGGAGAAATGTGGCATTTCGGGAAGAAACTGTCCTCTTTTGGGGATAAAAGAGGTATTTGTGGGTGAAAAGGTCTTATTACAAGGGGGAACCCTGGTATTTCTTGGAGAAGATGTGATATATTTGGGAGAAGTGTGGCATTTCTGGAAGAAAATGTCCTATTTGAGGGATAATACAGGTATTTGTGGGAGAAAAGGTCCTATTTGAAGGGGGAAACCTGGTATTTCTTGGAGAAGATGTGATCTATTTGGGAGAAATGTGGCATTTCTGGAAGAAACTGTTCCCTTTTGGGGATGAAACAGGTATTTTTGGGTAAAAAGGTCCTATTTGAAGGGGGGAAAGCTGGTAGTTCATGGAGAAGTTGTGGTATATTTGGGAGAAATATGGCATGTATGGCAGAAAATGTCCTCTTTTGGGATAAAAGAGGTATTTGTGGGTGAAACGGTCCTATTTGAAGGGGGAAAGCTGGTATTTCTTGGAGAAGAAGTGATATATTTGGGAGAAATGTGGCCTTTCTGGAAGAAATTGTTCTATTTTGGGGATAAAAGAGGTAAAACTACCAGCTTTCCCCCTTCAAATAGGACCTTTTCACCCACAAATACCTTTTTATCACTCAAATAGGTCAGTTTCTTCCAGAAAGGCCACATTTCTCCCAAATATATCACATCTTCTCCAAGAAATACCAGGGTTCCCCCTTCAAATAGGACCTTTTCGCCCAAAAATACCTCTTTTATCCCCAAAATAGGACAGTTTCTTCCAGAAATGCCACATTTCTCCCAAACATATCACATCTCCTCCAAGAAATAGCAGGATTTCTCCTGAAATAGTACCTTTTCTCCCACAAAAACCAGCCTTTTCCCCCCAAAAGAGGACAGTTTCTTCCAGAAATGCCACATTTCTCCCAAACATATCATATCTTCTCCAAGAAATACCAGCTTTCCCCCTTCAAATAGGACCTTCTCACCCACAAATACCTCTTTTATCCCCAAAAGAGGACATTTTCTTCCAGACATGCCACATTTCTCCCAAATATATCACATCTTCTCCAAGAAATACCACGTTTCCCCCTTCAAATAGGACCTTTTCACCCACAAATACCTCTTTGATCCCCAAAATACGACTGTTTCTTCCAGAAATGCCGCATATCTCCCACATATATCACATCTCCTGCAAGAACATCCAGCTTTACCCCTTGACATAGGACCTTTTCTCCCACAAATACCTGTTTTATCCCCAAAAGAGGACAGTTTCTTCCAGAAAGGCCACATTTCTCCCAAATACATCTCATCTTCTCCAAGAAATAACAGTTTTCCCCCTGGAAATAGGACCTTTTCTCCCACAAATACCTGTTTTATGCCCAAAATAGAACAGTTTCTTCCAGACATGCCACATTTCTCCCAAATAGATCACATCTTCTCCAATAAATACCACGTTTCTCCCTTCAAATAGGACCTTTTCACCCACAAATACCTGTTATATCCCAAAAAGAGGACAGTTTCTTCCTGACATGCCACATATCTCCCAAACATATCACATCTTCTCCAAGAAATACCAGCTTTCCCCCTTCAAATAGGACCTTTTCACCCACAAATACCTCTTTTATCCCCAAAATAGGACAGTTTCTTCCTGACATGCCACATTTCTCCCAAACATATCACATCTTCTCCAAGAAATACCAGGTTTCCCCCTTCAAATAGGACCTTTTCACCCACAAATACCTGTTTTATCCCCAAAAGAGGACAGTTTCTGCCAGAAATGCCACATTTCTCCCAAACATATCACATCTTCTCCAAGAAATACCAGGTTTCCAACTTCAAATAGGACCTTTTCACCCACAAATACCTGTTTTATCCCCAAAAGAGGACAGTTTGTTCCATAAATGCCACATTTCTCTAAATATATCACAGCTTCTCCAAGAAATACCAGGTTTCCCCCTTCAAATAGGACCTTTTCACCCACAAATACCTATTTTATCCCCAAAATAGGACAGTTTCTTCCAGAAATGCCACATTTCTCCCAAACATATCACATCTTCTCCAAGAAATACCTGCTTTCCCCCTTCAAATAGGACCTTTTCACCCACAAATACCTGTTTTATCCCCAAAATAGGACAGTTTCTTCCAGACATGCCACATTTCTCCCAAATATATCACATCTTCTCCAAGAAATACCTGCTTTCCCACTTCAAATAGGATCTTTTCACCCACAAAAAATTCGTTTATCCCCAAAATAGGACAGTTTCTTCCAGAAATGCCACATTTCTCCCAAATATATCACATCTTCTCCAAGAAATACCAGGTTTCCCCCTTCAAATAGGACCTTTTTCACCCACAAATACCTGTTCTATCCCCATAAGAGGACAGTTTCTTCCAGACATGCCACATTTCTCCCAAATATATCACATCTTCTCCAAGAAATACCAGGATTCCTCCTGAAAGAGGACCTTTTCTCCCTCAAATACCAGCCTTCTCCCCCCAAACAGGACAGTTTCTTCCAGACATGCCACATTTCTCCCAAACATATCACATCTTCTCCAAGAAATTCCAGGTTTCCCCCTTCAAATAGGACCTTTTCACCCACAAATACCTCTTTTATCCCCAAAAGAGGACAGTTTCTTCCAGACATGCAACATTTCTCCCAAATATATCACATCTTCTCATAGAATTACCAGCTTTCCCCATTCAAATAGGACCTTTTCACCCACAAATACCTGTTTTTATCCCCAAAAGTGGACAGTTTCTCCCAGAAATGCCATATTTATCCCAAACATAACACATCTTCTCCAAGAAATACCAGGTTTCCCCCCTTCAAATAGGACCTTTTCACCCACAAATACCTGTTTTATCCCCAAAATAGGACAGTTTCTGCCAGAAATGCCAAATTTCTCCCAAATATATCACATCTTCTCCAAGAAATGCCACGTTTCCCCCTTCAAATAGGACCTTTTCACCCACAAAAAATACTTTTATCCCCCAAATAGGACATTTTCTTCCAGAAATGCCACATTTCTCCCAAATATATCACATCTTCTCCAAGAAATACCAGGTTTCCCCCTTCAAATAGGACCTTTTCACCCACAAATACCTCTTTTATCCCCAAAAGAGGACAGTTTCTTCAAGAAATACCACATTTCTCGCAAATATATCACATCTTCTCCAAGAAATACCAGGTTTCCCCCTTCAAAAAGGACCTTTTCACCCACAAATACCTCTTTTCTCCCCAAAAGAGGACAGTTTCTTCCTGACATGCCACATTTCTCCCAAATATATCACATCTTCTCCTAGAAATACCAGGTTTCCCCCTTCAAATAGGACCTTTTCACCCACTAATAGCAGGCTTCTCCCCCCAGATAGGACAGTTTCTTCCAGAAATGCCACATTTCTCCCAAATATATCAAATCTTCTCAAGAAATACCAGCATTCCCCCTTCAAATAGGACCTTTTCACCCACGAATACCTCTTTTATCCCCAAAAGAGAACAGTTTCATCCAGAAAAAGCCACATTTCTCCCAAATATATCACATCTCCTTCAAGAAATACCAGCTTTCCCACTTCAAATAGGACCTTTTCACCCACAAATACCTGTTTTATTCCCCAAAAGAGGACACTTTCTTCCAGAAAGGCCACATTTCTCCCAAATATATCACATCTTCTCCAAGAAATACCATGTTTCCTCCTTCAAATAGGACCTTTTCACCCACAAATACCTCTTTTATCCCCAAAAGATGACAGTTTCTTCCAGACATGCCACATTTCTCCCAAATATATCACATCTTCTCCAAGAAATACCACGTTTCCCCCTTCAAATAGGACCTTTTCTCCCACAAATACCTGTTTGATCCCCAAAAGAGGACAGTTTCTTCCAGACATGCCACATTTTTCCCAAATAGATCACATCTCTCCAAGAAATACCAGGTTTCCCCCTTCAAATAGCACCTTTTCACCCACAAATACCTCTTTTATCCCCAAAATAGGACAGTTTCTTCCAGAAATGCCACATTTCTCCCAAGCATATCACATCTCCTCCAAGAAATACCAGGATTCCTCCTGAAATAGGAACTTTTCTCCCACAAATACCACCCTTCTCCCCCCAAATAGGACAGCTTCTTCCAGACATGCCACATTTCTCCCAAATATATCACATCTTCTCCAAGAAATACCAGGTTTTCCCCTGGAAATAGGAACTTTTCACCAACAAATACCTGTTCTATCCCCATAAGAGGACAGTTTCTTCCAGAAATGCCACATTTCTCCCAAATATATCACATCTTCTCCAAGAAATACCAGCTTTCCCCCTTCAAATAGGACCTTTTCCCCAAAAAAACCTCTTTTATCCCCAAAAGAGGACAGTTTCTTCCAGGAATGCCAGATTTCTCCCAAATATATCACATCTTCTCCAAGAAATACCAGCTTTCCCCCTTCAAATAGGACCTTTTCACCCACAAATACCTCTTTTATCCCCAAAATAGGACAGTTTTTTCCAGACATGCCACATTTCTCCCAAATATATCACATCTTCTCCAAGAAATACCAGGTTTCCCCCTAGGACCTTTTCACCCACAAATACCTGTTTTATCCCCAAAAGAGGACATTTTCTTCCAGAAAGGCCACATTTCTCCCAAATATATCTCATCTTCTCGAAGAAATACCACGTTTCCCCCTTCAAATCGGACCTTTTCAACCACTAATACCTCTTTTATCCCCAAAAGAGGACAGTTTCTTCCAGAAATGCCACATTTCTCCCAAATATATCACATCTTCTCCAAGAAATGCCAGGATTCCTCCTGAAATAGGACCTTCTCACCCAAAACTACCAGCCTTCTCCCCCCAAATTGGACATTTTCTTCCAGAAATGCCACATTTCTCCCAAATATATCACATCTTCTCCAAAAAATACCAGGATTCCTCCTGAAATAGGACCTTCTCACCGAAAACTACCAGCCTTCTCCCCCCAGATTGGACATTTTCTTCCAGACATGCCACATTTCTCCCAAATATATCACATCTTCTCCAAGAAATACCAGCCTTCCCCTTCAAATAGGACCTTTTCTCCCACAAATACCTTTTTTATCCCCAAATAGGACAGTTTCTTCCAGAAATGCCACATTTCTCCCAAATATATCACATCTTCTCCAAGAAATACCAGGTTTCCCCCTTCAAATAGGACCTTTTCACCCACAAATACCTGTTTTATCCCCAAAATAGGACAGCTTCTTCCAGACATGCCACATTTCTCCCAAATATATCACATCTTCTCCAAGAAATACCAGAGTTCCCCCTTCAAATAGGACCTTTTCACCCACAAATACCTCTTTTATCCCCAAAAGAGGACAGTTTCTTCCAGAAAGGCCAGATTTCTCCCAAATATATCACTTCTTCTCCAAGAAATACCAGCTTTCCCCCTTCAAATAGGACCGTTTCACCCACAAATACCTCTTTTATACCCAAAATAGGACAGTTTCTTCCTGACATGCCAGATTTCTCCCAAATATATCACATCTTCTCCAAGAAATACCACGTTTCCCCCTTCAAATAGGACCTTTTCACCCACAAATACCTGTTTTATCCCCAAAAGAGGACAGTTTCTTCCAGAAATGCCACATTTCTCCCAAATATATCGCATCTTCTCCAAGAAATACCAGGATTCCTCCTGAAATAGGACCTTCTCACCCACAACTACCAGCCTTCTCCCCTCAAATTGGACTTTTTCTTCCAGAAATGCCACATTTCTCCCAAATAGATCACATCTTCTCCAAGAAATACCACGTTTCCCAATTCAGATAGGACCTTTTCACCCACAAATACCTCTTTTATCCCCAAAAGAGGACAGTTTCTTCCAGAAAGGCCACATTTCTCCCAAATATATCACATCTTCTCCAAGAAATACCAGGTTTCCCCTTCAAAAATGACCTTTTCAACCACAAATACCTGTTTTATGCGCAAAATACGACAGTTTCTTCCAGAAATGCCACATTTCTCCCAAATATATCACATCTTCTCCAAGAAATACCAGCTTTCCCCCTTCAAATAGGACCTTTTCACCCACAAATACCTCTTTATCCCCAAAATAGGACAGTTTCTTCCAGACATGCCACATTTCTCCCAAATAGATCACATCTTCTCCAAGAAATACCAGCTTTCCCCCTTCAAATAGGACCTCTTCAACTACAAAAAATTCTTTTATCCCCAGAAGAGGACAGTTTCTTCCAGAAATGCCATATATCTCCCAGACATATCACATCTTCTCCAAGAAATACCAGGTTTCCCCCTTCAAATAGGACCTTTTCAACAACAAATACCTCTTTTATCCCCAAAAGAGGACAGCTTCTTCCAGACATGCCACATTTCTCCCAAATAGATCACATCTTCTCCAAGAAATACCAGGATTCCTCCTGAAATAGGACCTTCTCACCCACAAATACCTGGCTTCTCCCCCCAAATAGGACAGTTTCTTCCAGAAATGCCACATTTCTCCCAAATATATCACATCTTCTCCAAGAAATACCAGGTTTCCCCCTTCAAATAGGACCTTTTCACCCACAAATACCTCTTTTATCCCCAAAATGGAACAGTTTCTTCCAGACATGCCACATTTCTACCAAATATATCACCTCTTCTCCAAGAAATACCAGCTTTCCCCCTTCAAATAGGACCTTTTCACCCACTAATAGCAGGCTTCTCCCCCCAAATAGGACAGTTTCTTCCAGAAATGGCACATTTCTCCCAAATAGATCACATCTTCTCCAAGAAATACCAGGTTTCCCCCTTCAAATAGGACCTTTTCACCCACAAATACCTCTTTTATCCCCAAAATAGGACAGTTTCTTCCAGAAATGCTACATTTCTCCCAAATAGATCACATCTTCTCCAAGAAATACCAGGTTTCCCCCTTCAAATAGGACCTTGTCACCCACAAATACCTCTTTTATCCCCAAAATACGACAGTTTCTTCCAGAAATGCCACATTTCTCCCAAATACATCACATCTTCTCCAAGAAATACCAGGTTTCCCCCTTCAAATAGGACCTTTTCAACCTCAAATACCTGTTTTATCCCCAAAATAGGACAGTTTCTTCCAGAAATGCCACATTTCTCCCAAATAGATCACATCTTCTCCAAGAAATACCAGCTTTCCCCCTTCAAATAGGACCTCTTCAACTACAAAAAATTCTTTTATCCCCAGAAGAGGACAGTTTCTTCCAGAAATGCCATATATCTCCCAGACATATCACATCTTCTCCAAGAAATACCAGGTTTCCCCCTTCAAATAGGACCTTTTCAACAACAAATACCTCTTTTATCCCCAAAAGAGGACAGCTTCTTCCAGACATGCCACATTTCTCCCAAATAGATCACATCTTCTCCAAGAAATACCAGGATTCCTCCTGAAATAGGACCTTCACACCCACAAATACCTGGCTTCTCCCCCCAAATAGGACAGTTTCTTCCAGAAATGCCACATTTCTCCCAAATATATCACATCTTCTCCAAGAAATACCAGGTTTCCCCTTCAAATAGGACCTTTTCACCCACAAATACCTCTTTTATCCCCAAAATGGAACAGTTTCTTCCAGACATGCCACATTTCTACCAAATATATCACCTCTTCTCCAAGAAATACCAGCTTTCCCCCTTCAAATAGGACCTTTTCACCCACTAATAGCAGGCTTCTCCCCCCAAATAGGACAGTTTCTTCCAGAAATGGCACATTTCTCCCAAATAGATCACATCTTCTCCAAGAAATACCAGGTTTCCCCCTTCAAATAGGACCTTTTCACCCACAAATACCTCTTTGATCCCCAAAATAGGACAGTTTCTTCCAGAAATGCTACATTTCTCCCAAATAGATCACATCTTCTCCAAGAAATACCAGGTTTCCCCCTTCAAATAGGACCTTGTCACCCACAAATACCTCTTTTATCCCCAAAATACGACAGTTTCTTCCAGAAATGCCACATTTCTCCCAAATACATCACATATTCTCCAAGAAATACCAGGTTTCCCCCTTCAAATAGGACCTTTTCAACCTCAAATACCTGTTTTATCCCCAAAAGAGGACAGTTTCTTCCAGACATGCCACATTTCTCCCAAATAGATCACATCTTCTCCAAGATATACCAGGTTTCCCCCTTCAAATAGGACCTTTTCTCCCACAAATACCTGTTTTATCCCCAAAATAGGACAGTTTCTTCCAGACATGCCACATTTTTCCCAAATAGATCACATCTTCTCCAAGAAATACCAGGTTTCCCCCTTCAAATAGGACCTATTCACCCATAAATACCTCTTTTATCCCCAAAAGAGGACAGTTTCTTCCAGACATGCCACATTTCTCCCAAACATATCACATCTCCTCCAAGAAATACCAGGATTCCTCCTGAAATAGGAACTTTTCTCCCACAAATACCACCCTTCTCCCCCCAAATAGGACATTTTCTTCCAGAAATGCCACATTTCTCCCAAATATATCACATCTTCTCCAAGAAATACCAGGTTTCCCCCTTGAATTAGGACCTTCTCACCCACAAATACCTGTTCTATCCCCAAAAGAGGACAGTTTCTTCCAGAAATGCCACATTTCTCCCTAATAGATCACATCTTCTCCAAGAAATACCACGTTTCCCCCTTCAAATAGGACCTTTTCCCGAAAAAAAACCTCTTTTATCCCCAAAAGAGGACAGTTTCTTCCAGAAATGCCACATTTCTCCCAAATAGATCACATCTTCTCCAAGAAATACCTGCTTTCCCCCTTGAAATAGAACCTTTTTACCCACTAATACCTCTTTATCCCTCAAATAGGACAGTTTCTTCCAGACATGCCACATTTCTCCCAAATATATCACATCTTCTCCAAGAAATACCACGTTTCCCCCTTCAAATAGGACCTTTTCAACCACTAATACCTCTTTTATCCCCAAAAGAGGACAGTTTCTTCCAGAAATGCCACATTTCACCCAAATATATCACATCTTCTCCAAGAAATGCCAGGATTCCTCCTGAAAGAGGACCTTCTCACCCAAAACTACCAGCCTTCTCCCCCCAAATTGGACATTTTCTTCCAGACATGCCACATTTCTCCCAAATAGATCACATCTTCTCCAAGAAATACCAGGATTCCTCCTGAAATAGGACCTTCTCACCGAAATCTACCAGCCTTCTCCCCCCAAATTGGACATTTTCTTCCAGAAATGCCACATTTCTCCCAAATAGATCACATCTTCTCCAAGAAATACCAGGTTTCCCCCTTCAAATAGGACCTTTTCTCCCACAAATACCTGTTTTATCCCCCAAATAGGACAGTTTCTGCCAGACATGCCACATTTCTCCCAAATATATCACATCTTCTCCAAGAAATATCAGGTTTCCCCCTTCAAATAGTACCTTTTCACCCACAAATACCTGTTTTATCCCCAAAAGACGACAGTTTTTTCAGACATGCCACATTTCTCCCAAATATATCACATCTTCTCCAAGAAATACCAGGATTCCTCCTGAAATAGGACCTTCTCACCCACAACTACCAGCCTTCTCCCCACAAATTGGACATTTTCTTCCAGAAATGCCTCATTTCTCCCAAATAGATCACATCTTCTCCAAGAAATACCACGTTTCCCCTTCAGATAGGACCTTTCACCACAAATACCTCTTTTATCCCCAAAAGAGGACAGTTTCTTCCAGAAATGCCACATTTCTCCCAAATATATCACATCTTCTCCAAGAAATACCAGGTTTCCCCCTTCAAAAAGGACCTTTTCAACCACAAATACCTGTTTTATCCCCAAAGAGGACATTTTCTTCCAGAAATGCCACATTTCTCCCAAATATATCACATCTTCCTCCAAGAAATACCAGCTTTCCCCCTTCAAATAGGACCTTTTCTCCATGAAATACCTCTTTTATCCGAAAATAGGACATTTTCTTCCAGAAATGCCACGTTTCTCCCAAATATATCACATCTTCTCCAAGAAATACCAGGTTTCCCCCTTCAAATAGGACCTCTACAACCACAAAAAATTCTTTTATCCCCAAAAGAGGACAGTTTCTTCCAGAAATGCCATATTTCTCCCAGACATATCACATCATCTCCAAGAAATAACAGGTTTCCCCCTTCAAATAGGACCTTTTCACCCACTAATACCTGTTTTATCCCCAAAATAGTACAGTTTCTTCCAGAAATGCCACATTTCTCCCAAATATATCACATCTCCTCCAAGAAATACCAGGATTCCTCCTGAAATAGGACCTTCTCACCCACAATTACCAGGCTTCTCCCCCCAAATAGGACAGTTTCTTCCAGAAATGCCACATTTCTCCCTAACATATCACATCTTCTCCAGGAAATACCAGGTTTCCCCCTTCAAATAGGACCTTTTCACCCACAAATACCTCTTTTATCACCAAAATAGGACAGTTTTTTCCAGACATGCCACATTTCTCCCAAATATATCACCTCTTCTCCAAGAAATACCAGCTTTCCCCCTTCAAATAGGACCTTTTCACCCACTAATAGCAGGCTTCTCCCCCCAAATAGGACATTTTCTTCCAGAAATGCCACATTTCTCCCAAATAGATCACATCTTCTCCAAGAAATACCTGCTTTCCCCCTTCAAATAGGACCTTTTCACCCACAAATACCTCTTTTATCCCCAAAGAGGACAGTTTCTTCCAGAAATGCCACATTTCTCCCAAATAGATCACATCTTCTCCAAGAAATACCAGGTTTCCCCCTTCAAATAGGACCTTTTCACCCACAAATACCTGTTTGATCCCCAAAATACGACAGTTTCTTCCAGAAATGCCACATTTCTCCCAAATACATCACATCTTCTCCAAGAAATACCAGGTTTCCCCCTTCAAATAGGACCTTTTCTCCCACAAATACCTCTTTTATCCCCAAAATAGGACAGTTTCTTCCAGACATGCCACATTTCTCCCAAATAGATCACATCTTCTCCAAGAAATACCACGTTTCCCCCTTCAAATAGGACCTTTTCACCCACAAATACCTGTTTTATCCCCAAAAGAGGACAGTTTCTTCCAGACATGCCGCATTTCTCCCAAATATATCACATCTTCTCCAAGAAATACCAGGTTTCCCCCCTTCAAATAGGACCTTTTCACCCACAAATACCTCTTTTATCCCCAAAAGAGGACAGTTTCTTCCAGAAAGGCCACATTTCTCCCAAGCATATCACATCTCCTCCAAGAAATACCAGGATTCCTCCTGAAATAGGAACTTTTCTCCCTCAAATACCACCCTTCTCCCCCAAAATAGGTCATTTTCTTCCAGACATGCCACATTTTTCCCAAATATATCACATCTTCTCCAAGAAATACCAGGGTTCCCCCTTGAATTAGGACCTTCTCACCCACAAAAACCTGTTCTATCCCCAAAAGAGGACAGTTTCTTCCAGAAAGGCCACATTTCTACCAAATAGATCACATCTTCTCCAAGAAATACCTCGTTTCCCCCCCTTCAAATAGGACCTTTTCCCAAAAAAACCTCTTTTATCCCCAAAAGAGGACAGTTTCTTCCAGGAATGCCAGATTTCTCCCAAATATATCACATCTTCTCCAAGAAATTCCAGCTTTCCCCCTTCAAATAGGACCTTTTGACCCACAAATACCTCTTTTATCCCCAAAAGAGGACAGTTTCTTCCAGAAATGCCACATTTCTCCCAAATATATCACATCTTCTCCAAGAAATACCAGGTTTCCCCCTTCAAATAGGACCTTTTCAACCACTAATACCTCTTTTATCCCCAAAAGAGGACAGTTTCTTCCAGAAATGCCACATTTCTCCCAAATAGATCACATCTTCTCCAAGAAATGCCAGGATTCCTCCTGAAAGAGGACCTTCTCACCCAAAACTACCAGCCTTCTCCCCCCAAATTGGACATTTTCTTCCAGACATGCCACATTTCTCCCAAATAGATCACATCTTCTCCAAGAAATAACAGGATTCCTCCTGAAATAGGGACCTTCTCACCGAAAACTACCAGCCTTCTCCCCCCAAATAGGACAGTTTCTTCCAGAAATGCCACATTTCTCCCAAATAGATCACATCTTCTCCATGAAATACCAGCTTTCCCCCTTCAAATAGGACCTTTTCTCCCACAAATACCTGTTTTATCCCCAAATAGGACAGTTTCTTCCACACATGCCACATTTCTCCCAAATACATCACCTCTTCTCCAAGAAATACCAGCATTCCCCCTTCAAATAGGAACTTTTCACCCACAAATACCTGTTTTATCCCCAAAAGACGACAGTTTCTTCCAGAAATGCCACATTTCTCCCAAATAGATCACATCTTCTCCAAGAAATACCACGTTTCCCCCTTCAAATAGGACCTTTTCTCTCACTAATACCTGTTTTATCCCCAAAAGAGGACAGTTTCTTCCAGACATGCCACATTTCTCCCAAATAGATCACATCTTCTCCAAGAAATACCAGTTTCCCCCTTCAAATAGGACCTTTTCAACCACTAATACCTCTTTTATCCCCAAAAGAGGACAGTTTCTTCCAGACATGCCACATTTCTCCCAAATATATCACATCTTCTCCAAGAAATACCACGTTTCCCCCTTAATATAGGACCTTTTCACCCACAAATACCTCTTTTATCCCCAAAAGAGGACAGTTTCTTCCAGAAATGCCACATTTATCCCAAATATATCACATCTTCTCCAAGAAATGCCAGGATTCCTCCTGAAATAGGACCTTCTCACCCAAAACAACCAGCCTTCTCCCCCCAAATTGGACATTTTCTTCCAGAAATGCCACATTTCTCCCAAATAGATCACATCTTCTCCAAGAAATACCAGGATTCCTCCTGAAATAGGACCTTCTCACCGAAAACTACCAGCCTTCTCCGCCCAGATTGGACATTTTCTTCCAGACATGCCACATTTCTCCCAAATACATCACATCTTCTCCAAGAAATACCAGCCTTCCCCCTTCAAATAGGACCTTTTCTCCCACAAATACCTGTTTGATCCCCCAAATAGGACAGTTTCTTCCAGACATGCCACATTACTCCCAAATATATCACATCTTCTCCAAGAAATACCAGGGTTCCCCCTTCAAATAGGACCTTTTCACCCACAAATACCTCTTTTATCCCCAAAATAGGACAGTTTCTTCCAGACATGCCACATTTCTCCCAAATATATCACATCTTCTCCAAGAAATACCAGAGTTCCCCCCTTCAAATAGGACCTTTTCACCCACAAATACCTCTTTTATCCCCAAAATAGGACAGTTTCTTCCAGAAATGCCACATTTCTCCCAAATATATCACATCTTCTCCAAGAAATACCAGGTTTCCCCCTTCAAATAGGACCTTATCACCCACAAATACCTCTTTTATCCCCAAAATAGGACAGTTTCTTCCAGACATGCCACATTTCTCCCTAATATATCACATCTTCTCCAAGAAATAACAGGTTTCCCCCTTCAAATACAACGTTTTCACCCACAAATACCTGTTTTATCCCAAAAGAGGACCGTTTCTTCCAGGAATGCCACATTTCTCCCAAATATATCACATCTTCTTCAAGAAATACCAGGTTTCCCCCCTTCAAATAGGACCTTTTCACCCACAAATAGCTGTTTTATCCCCAAAATAGGACAGTTTCTTCCAGAAAGGTCACATTTCTCCCAAATATATCACATCTTCTCCAAGAAATACCAGGTTTCCCCCTTCAAATAGGACCTTTTCAACCACTAATACCTCTTTTATCCCCAAAAGAGGACAGTTTCTTCCGGAAAGGCCACATTTATCCCAAATATATCACATCTTCTCAAAGAAATGCCAGGATTCCTCCTGAAATAGGACCTTCTCACCCAAAACTACCAGCCTTCTCTCCCCAAATTGGACATTTTCTTCCAGAAATGCCACATTTCTCCCAAATATATCACATCTTCTCCAAGAAATACCAGGATTCCTCCTGAAATAGGACCTTCTCACCCACAACTACCAGCCTTCTCCCCCCAAATTGGACATTTTCTTCCAGAAATGCCACATTTCTCCCAAATAGATCACATCTTCTCCAAGAAATACCAGCTTTCCCCCTTCAAATAGGACCTTTTCTCCCACAAATACCTGTTTTATCCCCAAAAGAGGACAGTTTCTTCCAGAAATGCCACATTTCTCCCAAATATATCACATCTTCTCCAAGAAATACCAGGGTTCCCCCTTCAAATAGGACCTTTTCACCCACAAATACCTCTTTTATCCCAAAAGAGTACAGCTCCTTCCAGACATGCCACATTTCTCCCGAATATATCACATCTTCTCCAAGAAATTCCAGGTTTCCCCCTTCAAATAGGACCTTTTCTCCACTAATACCTCTTGTATCCCCAAAAGAGGACAGTTTCTTCCAGACATGCCACATTTCTCCCAAATATATCACATCTTCTCCAAGAAATACCAGGTTTCCCCCTTCAAATAGGAACTTTTCACCCACAAATACCTGTTTCATCCCCAAAATACGACAGTTTCTTCCAGAAATGCCACATTTCTCCCAAATAGATCACATCTTCTCCAAGAAATACCATGTTTCCCCCTTCAAATAGGACCTTTTCACCCACAAATACCTCTTTTATCCCCAAAAGAGGACAGTTTCTTCCAGGAATGACAGATTTCTCCCAAATATATCACATCTTCTCCAAGAAATACCAGGGTTCCCCCTTCAAATCGGACCTTTTCTCCCACAAATACCTCTTTTATCCCCAGAAGAGGACAGTTTCTTCCAGAAATGCCACATTTCTCCCAAATATATCACATCTTCTCCAAGAAATACCAGGATTCCTCCTGAAAGAGTACCTTTTCTCCCACAAATACCAGCCTTCTCCCCCCAAACAGGGCAGTTTCTTCCAGAAATGCCACATTTCTCCCGAACATATCACATCTTCTCCAAGAAATACCAGGTTTCCCCCTTCAAATAGGACCTTTAAACCCACAAATACCTCTTTTATCCCCAAAAGAGGACATTTTCTTCCAGAAAGGCCACATTTCTCCCAAATATATCACATCTTCTCCAAGAAATACCAGCTTTCCCCCTAGAAATACGACCTTGTCACCCACAAATACCTCTATGGTCCTCAAAAGAGGACAGTTTCTTCCAGAAATGCCACATTTCTCCCAAATATATCACATCTTCTCCAAGAAATACCAGGTTTCCCCCTTCAAATAGGACCTTTTCACCCACAAATACCTCCATTATCCCCAAAATAGGACAGTTTCTTCCTGACATGCCACATTTCTCCCAAATAGATCACATCTTCTCCAAGAAATACCAGCTTTCCCCCTTCAAATAGGACCTTTTCACCCACAAATACCTCTTTTATCCCCAAAAGAGGACAGTTTTCTTCCAGACATGCCACATTTCTCCCAAACATATCACATCTTCTCCATGAAATACCAGCTTTCCCACTTCAAATAGGACCTATTCTCCCACAAATACCTGTTTTATCCCCAAAATAGGACAGTTTCTGCCAGACATGCCACATTTCTCCCAAATATATCACATCTTCTCCAAGAAATACCAGGTTTCCCCCTTCAAATAGGACCTTTTCACCCACAAATACCTCTTTTATCCCCAAAATACGACAGTTTCTTCCAGACATGCCACATTTTCTCCCAAATATATCACATCTTTTCCAAGAAATACCAGGGTTCCCCCTGGAAATAGGACCTTTTCAACCACAAATACCTCTTTTATCCCCAAAATAGGACAGTTTCTTCCTGACATGCCACATTTCTCCCAAATAGATCACATCTTCTCCAAGAAATACCAGCTTTCCCCCTTCAAATAGGACCTTTTCAAACACAAATACCTGTTTTATCCCCAAAAGAGGACAGTTTCTTCCAGAAAGGCCACATTTCTCCCAAATATATCACATCTTCTCTAAGAAATACCAGGATTCCTCCTGAAATAGGACCTTCTCACCCACAACTACCAGCCGTCTCCCCACAAATTGGACATTTTCTTCCAGAAATGCCAGATTTCTCCAAAATATATCACATCTTCTCCAAGAAATACCACGTTTCCCCCTTCAGATAGGACCTTTTCACCCACAAATACCTCTTTTATCCCCAAAAGAGGACAGTTTCTTCCAGAAATGCAACATTTCTCCCAAATATACCACATCTTCTCCAAGAAATACCAGGTTTACCCCTTCAAATAGGACCTTTTCTCCATGAAATTCCTCTTTTATCCCCAAAAGAGGACATTTTCTTCCAGAAATGCCACATTTCTCCCAAATAGATCACATCTTCTCCAAGAAATACCAGGTTTCCCCCTTCAAATACGACCTCTTCAACCACTAATACCTCTTTTATCCCCAAAATAGGACAGTTTCTTCCAGAAATGCCACATTTCTCCCAAATATATCACTTCTTCACCGAGAAATGCCAGGATTCCTCCTGAAATAGGACTTCTCACCCAAAACTACCAGCCTTCTCCCCCCAAATTGGACATTTTCTTCCAGAAAGGCCACATTTCTCCCAAATATATCACATCTTCTCCAAGAAATACCAGGATTCCTCCTGAAATAGGACCTTCTCACCGAAAACTACCAGCCTTCTCCCCCCAAATTGGACATTTTCTTCCAGACATGCCACATTTCTCCCAAATAGATCACATCTTCTCCAAGAAATACCAGCTTTCCCCCTTCAAATAGGACCTTTTCTCCCACAAATACCTGTTCTATAGCCGAAATAGGACAGTTTCTTCCAGAAATGCCACATTTCTCCCAAATAGATCACATCTTCTCCAAGAAATAACAGCTTTCCCCCTTCAAATAGGACCTTTTCACCCACAAATACCTGTCTGATCGCCAAAATAGGACAGCTTCTTCCAGACATGCCACATTTCTCCCAAATATATCACATCTTCTCCAAGAAATACCAGGTTTCCCCCTTCAAATAGGACCTTATCACCCACAAATACCACTTTTATCCCCAAAAGAGGACAGTTTCTTCCAGAAATGCCAGATTTCTCCCAAATAGATCACATCTTCTCCAAGAAACACCAGGTTTCCCCCTTCAAATAGGACCTTTTCAACCACAAATACCTCTTTTATGCCCAAAATACGACAGTTTCTTCCAGAAATGGCACATTTCTCCCAAATATATCACATCTTCTCCAAGAAATACCAGGATTCCCCCTAGAAATAGGACCTTTTCTCCATGAAATACCTCTTTTATCCCAAAAGAGGACATTTTCTTCCAGAAATGCCACATTTCTCCCAAATATATCACATCTTCTTCAAGAAATACCAGGTTTCCCCCTTCAAATAGGACCTTTTCAACCACTAATACCTCTTTTATCCCCAAAAGAGGACAGTTTCTTCCAGGACATGCCACATTTATCCCAAATATATCACATCTTCTCCAAGAAATGCCAGGATTCCTCCTTCAAATAGGACCTTCTCACCCAAAACTACCAGCCTTCTCCCCCCAAATTGGACATTTTCTTACAGAAATGCCACATTTCTCCCAAATAGATCACATCTTCTCCAAGAAATACCAGGATTCCTCCTGAAATAGGACCTTCTCACTGAAAACTACCAGCCTTCTCCCCCCAAATTGGACATTTTCTTCCAGAAATGCCACATTTCTCCCAAATAGATCACATCTTCTCCAAGAAATACCAGGTTTCCCCCTTCAAATAGGACCTTTTCTCCCACAAATACCTGTTTTATCCCCAAAAGAGGACAGTTTCTTCCAGAAATGCCACATTTCTCCCAAATATATCACATCTTCTCCATGAAATACCAGCTTTCCCCTTTCAAATAGGACCTTTTCACCCACAAATACCTGTTTTATCCCCAAAATAGGACAGCTTCTTCCAGACATGCCACATTTCTCCCAAATATATCACATCTTCTCCAAGAAATACCAGCATTCCCCCTTCAAATAGGACCTTATCACCCACAAATACCTCTTTTATCCCCAGAAGAGGACAGTTTCTTCCAGAAATGCCACATTTCTCCCAAATAGATCACATCTTCTCCAAGAAATACCATGTTTCCCCCTTCAAATAGGACCTTTTCACCCACACATACCTCTTTTATCCCAAAAGAGGACAGTTTCTTCCAGACATGCCACATTTCTCCCAAATATATCACATCTTCTCCAAGAAATACCAGGGTTCCCCCTTCAAATAGGACATTTTCACCCACAAATACCTCTTTTATACCCAAAATAGGACAGTTTCTTCCAGAAATGCCAGATTTCTCCCAAATATATCACATCTTCTCCAAGAAATACCAGCTTTCCCCCTTCAAATAGGACCTTTTCTCCCAGAAATACCTGTTTTATCCCCAAAAGAGGACAGTTTCTTCCAGAAAGGCCACATTTCTCCCAAATATATCACATCTTCTCCAAGAAATACCAGGATTCCTCCTGAAATAGGACCTCTACAACCACAAAAAATTCTTTTATCCCAAAAGAGGACAGTTTCTTCCAGAAATGCCATATTTCTCCCAGACATATCACATCATCTCCAAGAAATAACAGGTTTCCCCCTTCAAATAGGACCTTTTCACCCACAAATACCTGTTTTATCCCCAAAATAGTACAGTTTCTTCCAGAAATGCCACATTTCTCCCAAATATATCACATCTCCTCCAAGAAATACCAGGATTCCTCCTGAAATAGGACCATCTCACCCACAATTACCAGGCTTCTCCCCCCAAATAGGACAGTTTCTTCCAGAAATGCCACATTTCTCCCTAACATATCACATCTTCTCCAGGAAATACCAGGTTTCCCCCCTTCAAATAGGACCTTTTCACCCACAAATACCTCTTTTATCACCAAAATAGGACAGTTTTTTCCAGACATGCCACATTTCTCCCAAATATATCACCTCTTCTCCAAGAAATACCAGCTTTCCCCCTTCAAATAGGACCTTTTCACCCACTAATAGCAGGCTTCTCCCCCAAATAGGACATTTTCT